>JAQFVV010013711.1:0-81862 GCA_028023455.1 Epiperipatus broadwayi
CAAGTCTTTTGCTGGAATATTTTTAAGAGAATACATTATGTAATTACATTTATTAATATTTAGCAGTAATCTATTACTGTTCATCCATTGTGTAATTTTAAATAAATCTTCATTCACAAGTTTCTCAAGTAAACTATATGAAACTGCTGAAGTAACCAAAGCAGTATCATCTGCAAAACAATAAATGTTAGAATGAAGAGAAAGATCAAGCAGATCATTAATATAAACAGTAAATAACAATGGTCCCAGGACTGAACCTTGAGGAACTCCATATCTAATTATTTTAGAATCACTCAAAAAATTATTAATTTTCACAAATTGGCTTCTATTACTTAAATAAGATTTAAACCATTCAAGCATAGCACTCCTTATGCCACAATGGTGTAACTTAATTATTAATATATCATGTGGAACACAGTCAAATGCTTTCCGCAAATCTAAATAAATGCCTATAGTTTTGTAACCTTTTTCTAAAGATTCAGTGATGACTGAAACATGTTCAGATAAAGCCAGTTCTGTAGATCTTCCTGGCAAAAATGTGTGATTAATTTCTAAAAAAAAAGTAACTTGTAGTTTTGATCATGTTTAGATAAAGATTGATTTTAATTTTCAAGATGATAGATTTTAAAAAATTACTTCTAAGAAATAACAGTGTAAAATTATAAATTTGGGAAGAAATATCTACATAAATTCTCTGTTAATATGGGATATTTAGACAAGTGATAAAAGAAATTAAGCAACAATATATTTGTAAAAAATAGAAATAAATACAGTCTGTCTCCCTGTTGCATAAAATGCAAATAACTTGCAAAAGGCATTCTATTAGATAATCATTTCTTAGCCAGAAGAGTTTTGAAATTCACTTTTCGGAAGGAATGTAGATATTTAGGTTTTAAGTGCCAATACTTGAACTTTTGTTTGTTTTTACAGGGAAGTATTGATTGTATTATGACATGCTTACACAAGCTGATAACACAGAGGCAAAACTCTCCATACAGTAGCGCCACTCAGTGCAAGCCAGAGTAATCAATGGTTGTAAGAAAGTTTGTGCATAAAATCTCTATCTAGTGCCTACTCATTCATAAATTAGAAACTAGTCTGGGGATATTGGATGAGTAGCACTAGATAGGGATTTTATGCACAAATTTTTTAGCATTTATTGATTACTCTCCCCTTGCACTGAGTGGCACTAGTGTATGGAGTTTTGCCTCTATGTAACATTGAATTCAGCAGTATTAATCCATAAGAAAAACAACAAAATTAATATATATATATAAGAATAGGATATAAATATCTAGTGATTAATTTATTCTATCTTTGATGAATAATATCCTATCATACGGGCAATAATGTAAGGAGAACACTCATTGCATTAATAATATTTTTATAAAGATTTTCCCAAAAGATTTATTACTAGTTAGAATGTATTTTTATTAAATTGTTTTATTTCTAGTGATAAAATTAAGCAGAAAATTTGTTTTGTTAATGCATATTTTTATAAATGCTTTATATATGCAACTAGCACGTTATTGCTTGAATGTTATTTAACTTGCTGTCAAGTGATAATATAATTAATATACTGTATAGCCAATTCTCATCTTACATATACATTGCTTGTATTAGAAACTGTATTTCAGACTCTATGAGCTAATATCTGATTATTTCCATTTAATCTTAATATCTAATAATTGATGTTCTTTTTATCAATTGCAGTTTCTTCCAATGGCAAAATATTAATATTTGCAATGAGATGTTTTTATTGATTCATAATAATTGATAAAATGAAATATTAATTATTTTGCATATGCATAATGAAGTGGTTTCTTTCTTATCCGTATATCATAAAGCTCAATGCACTTTTGATAACTGGTGGCATAATCATAGCTCTTATGTTATCTGTTGTTGTGCTGTTGTTTATCAGTGAAAGTGCACTCATTTTTATGATGTAAAAATAAGAAAGAAACCACTTCATCAAGCAGATATACGTATGTATGCAAAATAATTGCACCTAAAAGTGAAGGAAAAATTAATATTACATATGAAATATTATGAAAGTTCATGATTACTGTATAAATAGTTTTGTAATCAGTTAATTGGCTACATATAACTGCTTTATATATATTTACATAAATATTCTCAGGTATGTGTAAAAAAAATATAGCCTTAAAACAATATCAAAAAAATTTTGTATGAGAGCAAACACACACACACATAAAAAATGTACATGAGATCATACATGTACATAAACACAATGCAACATAAAATATTAGATATATATATAGAATTGATTGTTCTTGTCATTGCAGTTGTTATCACTATGTGATTATTCATATAGTATATGAGCATGGATGGGCTGTTCACCAACATGCATTAACCAGTATGGTGAGTTTATTGGCTTTTTACCTCTGAGTTTAAGATCAATAAACAACATGGTCTTTCTTCTCAGTTGCCAGATAAATGAGAATAAATGTTTGTGTAAATGATAAATATTTTTCCAATATATACAATTATGACAGACCAAAATAAATCATGGCCCTTATTCCCAGGAGGGTGTAAAGTCACCAACCAAGGTAGCAGTTGGTGGCCAAAGATGGAGAGTGCTAAGAATCCCCTGATTATGGACCCAGGCTGCCATTTGATGATGACTTTTTATTTAGGTACTTACAACTGTAGATCACTTTCAAGTAAAAGAAGATTGCAAGAATTAGAATAACTGTCTTATATTAAATAGGACATTATCAGACTTTGTGAAGTTAGAAGAAAAGGTGAAGAGACAATTGATTTAAAAAGTGGATATGCACTCTATTATAAAGGTACAAATATTGGAAATACAAATGGATTAGGATTCATTACAAATAAAAAATGGAAGAACAATATTGTGGAGATTGATGGTGTATCAGACAAAGTGGCACAACTAATAGCAGATACCAAATGCAGATAATTTAGGTTTATGCCCCAACATGTTCTCATAGTGATGAAGTATATGCCCCAACATGTTCTCATAGTGATGAAGTAGTAGAAGATTTTTATACTGTAACCCTCCCCTAACACCAATCCTAGATCTCCTATGAATAAATACCCAGGGTGAATAAACTAATTTGATTCTATTTTGAATTACTATTGAGACTCTTAGAATACTGTCCAACTATAGCTTAGCTCAGTGGGGACTATAGATTTCTGTAATATGAAAAATGCAAATAAAATACAGGAAGAAATATTATGAATCACTGAGAATAAAATATCTACTTGGTTTTGCAATAAATAAGTAGTTGAAATTGATAAAGTTCCATTCATTTAAATTAACAAGTTATAGCTCAATTTTATCTCCTCCCATCATCTAAATGCATTAATCAACATTTACTGGATAATAAGCTTAAATTAAATGAAGCAAAGATATAGCCTAATTAACTTTACTTTAGGATAAGTTTAAACTAAACAAACAAAGACATAGCACTAATTAACCTTTACTATATGATAAGTTTAAATTAAATAAAACAAAGATGTAGCACTAATTAACTTTCACTGATAATAAGTTTAAATTAAGTAAAACAAAGATATAATACTAATTAACTTTACTATATGATAAGTGCACATTCGACTGAATTCAAAGGTAACCGGTACCCAAAATCTTTAAAAACTTTCACTCCTTAATCTCAAGCTATAGCTCATTTAAACAATCTGTATTTTCTTTTTTTATAATTTTTTTGCCTACTTATGTACACTCTGTAAAACTATATTAAAATATATATTAAGAATCTGTAACTATTTAAAATGTTAATTAACACATCTGATCTTTCCCCTTTGCCTTGGGTATCTATTTTATTATTATTTATTTATTTGTCTAATTTCATGCCTAGATAATTGCCAACCTGACTCAATAGTTTTACTAAAGCATTGTAATTAATAATTGTCACCATAATGAGTGAAATCGTTAAGATAATATAATAATGATAACCTCATTTTGCACTAGCAAGCCACACAGCTCGTGAATTATCCATCCTTGTTCTTAAATAATCTATTTAATGGATGCATTCTCATGATTTTCATATTATTATGCTTTCCAATATTATTATGTAGTAAAATAAATTACAGAGATGCTTCTGATGTTTAATATTAGTTGAGAATGCGAGTGTACCACAATTCATTGCAGGCGGATTTATCAAATTGGCAATATTAATAAGATAGAATTTTAATCTCCCTTTCATTAATTGGTTTACATTAATTTATTTATGCTAATAAACCAGTAATTATGTTATTTGAGGACTTGCAAGTAAATTAACTCGTAAATGTGGGCCTTGGAAGTGAATTATCTCATTTTAAGTACGTTTAAATATATATAACTATGTTCTGCTAGCGATATGTGTTATAGCCTAGCGATGCCATGTTCTCTTTTAAAGCCATGGAAATTACCGGATACATAGATATAAAGGCATCTTTCTGTTCCCATACAGTAGGGCATATTTAGAGGTGCTCCCATGAGTAGCTAAGCTCGTCTTGTAGTCAGAAAGTAACAGGAGCAAAAGTCCCTTATACCTGAACCTGCTTATATGGACTTTCGCAAGGCATGCTAGGTACAAAGTCCATCCTTGAGTTTTATATTTTCCATATGGTTTCATCATATCACAGTTTACTCTTCAATTATTACATGGCATCTCTATGTATACCACCTCTTGTTTACTTAATTATCTTCTTATTATATGCTTCTGATTTCATTTCCCAAGTCTCCCATATTATTTGCATTCCAAGAACAGGCCCTTAGAATTAATTATATGAATAAAACTTTAAGTGTATAATCTGTTGCTAAGGCAAGTAGATTCGCTGCCACAAACCTTATTAACTGTTTTACTCACATTGTAACTGATATGACTAACATTTAGGTATGAAATAAGTCTTAGCTTTCATTAATACCAAAAGGGTGAGATCAAATAATTAAGGTATTGCTAATATAATATTTCCATTTTGTATTAGGATTCTTGGAAATTACCAAACTCAAAGCATAGAACTGAACTTTATCTATAATATTAAATATATAGTGTTTTAATTATGTCTGCATCCATATGTCTGTTCTTTAATGCCTTATAGCTATAGTATCTCACCTTGATAATAAGTTACCAGTATAAAGGTTACACATGAGTAGAGTTAGGTTTAGTTAGTAAGAGTCTCTTGCATCTCCCTGACCCCTATGGCCTAAAAGATGTTTACTAGTGTAATGGCAGGTACATTGTCCCATAGTAATATGTTGTGTAATTGATCTACTGGATTTGAACATGGCACCGCAGACCCTGAACCCACCTGTGGTGCTGCTCTTTGAATGTGGGGATTGAATTGTGCAACTAGTTAATGAGGCATACGAATTCTGACCATTACAATATGCACCGAGCATGAAGTGACATATGCAATTAAGTTAAAGGCTGGTAATAATCCACTCAAAAATATTGTTGAGTAAATGTAAGAAATATTTCCAAATAGAATTATTAGAGGAAGGAGATTCAACCTATGTTAGGTCAATCAAAACCCTCTTTGTTATACTATCTCACTATTGTCCAATTATCTAAACATTGGTTACTTTTTTTGTATTTGCACACCTTTGAAAGTACTGAAAATGCTATGATCCAGCCTTTACATGCCATCCATGATAAAGAAACCTAATATTGATCCCCCTTTTCTTTTTTTTCTTTCCCGAGAGAGTGTGCAAATATAAATAACCACTATCATATATCTTTATTATATTAATAGATTCAGATATAAAAGTAAAATCGATCTAACTCCCCGGTAAAGCCATCCCAATAACTAGCTCATTATATTATTTACTTTTCTCTTATCTCAGGTTAATAAGTGGTTCGGTTCTCCGATTCTACAACTATAATAATTATATATGTAATTTACCAAATAAATAAATCATGCGGTAAATGATTTAAGTATGAAATATAATATCATTTATTTTTTTATTTCCCTCCACCTAGTACATATATAAAAAATTTAATATTAAAAAAAAAAGTTTGTATATATCTATAGGTGACATAAATGATGTTCATTCAAACCATATATATATATTTAAATATTTTTTTAAGATGATATTGCATAATGGGTGTGGTCTATACTCCCTTTCCCACTTTAAGAGTAACAGAATAATAAATTACATATGTGTGACAAACATATTCAAAAAAAATAATTTGAGGTTTACAAGCATGTCTAACATTTATTCCTTGGTTTGTAAATCTTAATATTATGGGCACATCAATATTCTCATGCTCATATTAGATTTTTATATGATAACATCTATGTCTCTTTATTTTGGATGCATAGTAATGGTGCGTAAAGTATATGAATGTAAAAACACTCAACATGAGGTGTCACCATAATGATTTAAAGGATTAAGGAATAGAATGATCCTGCACATGGTGGATCTAGGTTAGACATGCACTTAAGTACCATCTAATGTAATACATATTTCAAAAGATTAAATAAAAGAACTAATGATTACAATACACAAAGAAGTAAAGCAAAAAAAATATTTATAGAATTATAAAATTAATATTACAAAAATATACATTCATCTTAGCTTCTGAACTCCATTCAGGTTCGACTTCTAAACGGACTATATCACCACTCAACAGGGCGGATAAGGCTTCCTTTCACCAAATATATATTGTATGGTCCTCCTTCAATCAGGGTATGCTGGATTCTCCTAACTCATCTCTGGGCATCAGGGTTGAATGGGCGGGTGTACTGCTTCTAGTAGTCTACTCCATGATTATCCGGTAAGCTTGAAAAATATTAAGGCCAGCTTGATCTGGTATCTCTTTTAGGGTACTTGGTTATAATTTCCAAGTATATATATTTCCGAGGCAGACTTTACCACAGAAAATTGGCTTGACTTATAATCTCATTCAGATTGCAAATTACAAATCATAAGTTAGTCAATCACAGCTTTAGGGTTCCTAATATGAGTTTCCAAAATTGGGAGATGAGTTGTCAACTATTTAAGTGCTCTGTAAATCTTTTGTTTCATTGATAGTAATGGCATCATTCCCTTCATAGGTCCATGGCTGCAGTTAGGATAAAATGGTTATTCTCTTCTTTTTTTTTTTTGATTTCGACAACTTTTACCAAAATTTCTCTAGTAGCAACCCCGCGTATGAATGATTAAATTTCAAATATCATTTTGCCTATCTTTTTGCTCTCAAATGATATCAGGAACAAAATCTAATAATGAGCAATCTCTTAGCAAAAACAGACAGACCACTTGGACAAGCAAGCACAAATTGAACTCTCCGCATTTGGTAGGTTGCTCAGCTGGACCACCCATCAGCCCAATTTCAATGATCCCTCTACGAGCTATTGCATCAGCCAGAAACTCCTTAATTATATCTTATATACTACATTCCTTTTAATTTTTATGTTTTAAAATACACTTTTCTAATTTCGGAAATTATAGAGTTTCCATCTTGGACTAATTAGACCAACCATTATACCCTCATTTTTTAGATTAAAAACAATTTCTTTTGATTTTATTTTTATAAACACACACAAAAAAAAATTTCTCTTAATAAAAAAATATTTTTTCTTTGCGACCTTTTTTTTTTTTTAAAGCAAATTACAATGCCTAAAAGTTTTACATAGATAAAGATTTATTAATTATGGACCCACAACTACAATGGATAGAAAAATTTAAATTTTTTTTATTAAAAATTTTAGAAATAAAAAAATATATACATTTATGTATACGTGTATCGGAACATTACAATATAATATAAATACAAAAAAGGGTTCCAAGATGTAAACAAATGTTACTACAACTTCTTGGTTTTCTCTTTATTGTTAATTTTCTTTCTTTTTTTTTTTTTTTTTTATAAACAACCAAAACAAAAAACTTACAAGCTCATAAATAATGATATAACACAACTATATAGATTTGTTGTGTGCATAAAATTTTATTAATAATTATAATATATCTACTTGTAGTGTAGGTGTGAATAGGAATATAGCATAGACCAACCCCAATTATTTATGCAACACATATCTATAATATACATCCCATTATGATCTATTTGGTATATGTAAAAAATATATAACAGTTTAGTATTATAAAGATTAGCTGTGCTGAATCCTCAGTGACAGCCATTTTGTGCGAGGATGTTATATAGTTTGGCACAATATATATATATTGTACCTTTTGTTTAGGTCCAAATGAATTCATTTAGTCATTTTTCTAAAAAAATTTAAACTGAAGAGATATTTTAATTGGTATGACTACTGTATAATATTGACAATGTTTTTAAAAAGCTTTGTTAAAGTAAAAAAAGAGATTATTAAATGCATAAAACTGTACTAATATATTAAAAACAGTCAAGTAAAGCTAAATAGTGTGATTTTGTATGGTTGGGAAAACTGGCCATAGTAAAATAGTACATTAATAAGTCTTTTAAAATATTTTAAAGCTAGATTTTAAAAGTAATGACTTAAAAGTTAAATAAAATAGTGTATTGTAGAATAAAAATTATACTTAATAATTGTATTATAAATTATTTATTTCAAATGTAATATTTTGTGGGGACAAATGTGTTTGGTTTGATAGTATCAAAATTATTATAAATTATATTATTATATCATTATTCTTTAATATAATATTTTGAAATTAAACATTTATTTTTGTTACCAGACAGAAATTGATACAGATTGTCTGAGTTTTAGGTCATGTGACATGTAAATATTCATACTCGTGAGCTTGCAAGTTTTTCTAATAAAGTTTCAAAATTGTTTTAGAATTGTACTATAAAATTGAAACATTTATTTGTCTATCACAAGATAAAAATTAGCTGTTATAAAATATTTAATTAGAGTTTTAAAACAAATGTAGTTAATAAAATTAGATTTTTAAAAAATAGATACATTAAAAAATAAAGATGGGATAAAATAATAAATTATTATTTTTAAAAATGCTATTTTAAAATATTTAGTTGGTTTAAATAAAAATATAAAATTAGTTTAGAATTAAATAATGTGATATTTAATATTTTGTTGGTGAGTCATAAATTTTATTTTTAATTTTAATTGTGCAATCTTTATTATATGTAAATTAGATCATCAGATAAAGATCTAATAGCCAATTAAATCATCAGTTCAATTCACTATAAAAGCAGATGGTCACTTGTTTTTGTGTGCTTTAATAAGTCAAGTGTTTAATATAATAATTTAATTCAGTGCTTTAATCAGTCAATTCGGTGCTTTTAAAAGTCAATTTGTGTTAAGCAGCTCTCTTAATAATTTATTATTTGTAAAATATTAAAGTATTGGATAGTGTACTAATTGGAATTATTTTTAAAGAGAGTATTAAAAATTATAAGCTTATCAAGTTTAAATCATGCACTGTTAAAGCAAAAAAGATTCCCTGATAAGTAGTCTATGGAAACATAAACCAGCTTGCACAGTAACTATGGAATTCATACCAAAGTAATTGTATATCTGTGGAAAGAAAGAATGGAGGTACAGACATTAAGCGAAAATATATTTCTAAAATTATTAATGGAGAAAAATATAATATTGGTTATATTAATATCTCGGACATTGTGGAGAGAATTAGACTGAAAAGTTTGTGGGAAATTAAATGTAAATGCATTTTATGGTGAAAAAAAGATAGCCGTATCTAAAAAAAAGCAAAGTTATACAGTAAAGACTTTTAATTCTCAATATTTTTAAAAATATATATATTTTTTTATTTTAAAAGAGTTGCAGCAAATATTTTAAAGAAAATATTCTTTTAAGAATCTATTCTGAACTTTTATTCAAAATGATGGAGAAATAAAGATTAAAATTACTGCAAATATATTTTTATATGACAAGTCATCATTATTTAAAAAAATGATATTGGAAAATTATTATCTGGAAGAGGAATACCTGGGTAATTAAAATTATCCTGATGAAATAGCTTTAGGTTAACTTTATTAAACCATTAAATGCCAATTTCCATGGAACAAAAATGTGCAATGTCCATATAAATATGCCTGAATTGATATAGCTGTAATAGATGCATCAGAAACCCAATGCAGTATCCTATAGAACAGGAAAACTCCGGAGGATTATTTTTTAACTTTGTAAAGTAATATTATCTTTAATAATCATTGTTCTGAAAGATATAAATAAAGGATTATACTTTTTATAAACTTTCAAGCAGAGATTAATGTTTATTTTTATGAATGAATCCAGATTTTAAAGTCGACTTCCTTTCATTTTTCGTTTTTCATCATTTTTTTTTTAAACATTTGTGAATACGTTGTGTGGTGGGGGAGAAAACTTTTGTTCTCAAGTAAAATCAACTGTGAACGAAAGACTTGTTCGTTCCCAGGATAAAATAAAATAAAGCTAATGAAATTATATTATAATAGTAAATGAAACCCTATTAAAAAACATACACTACCTGAAAGGAATTAAATCAGTGTTTACAAAGCTACCTTAAGCAAAACTCTGGATTATTATCTGTGTATCTGAAAGAACGTGATAGTGTAATCCCTAATTCCAATAAGGAAAGGAAAATGTGCCTCACTCTTAAATATAAAAATCTTGTGGGTTAATTAATAAAAATGTTCTTTTTAAATTTCCATGGATTAATTGTCGGACAATGTGCGTACACAGAACTATTATGGGATAATTATCAGTGCAGGATATATGAAAGAAACTTGGGATGACTGTGCTGAAAAGAGACTATAAGTATTTTTTTATTATTAACTGTTACTTATTTTTATAAACCATTCGTTTAATATATTATAGTACCATTTATTATACGATATAGTGTATAAGCTATTTATGAGAACAGATTATTACTGTAGAAATTAATTATAATAAAATATGTTTTTATCTTTGAATGCATGTTGTTAAGAAAAGGAGATAGCCGTGTTCCAGTTGAGAGAAATTTATTATGAACGATGTGCATTTTCTATTTTAATTATTAAAGATCTAAATTGATTTTATGTGTAAGCGTATTTAAGCTTATAAAATTATTGGTAATACATCGGTGCAATATTATGTATGTAAGATTAGATTTAAATTTTCCTATGTGTGTGAATTGCTGAGTGACCCTTGTATGCCTGAAGTTGGTTGAGCTTTCATCACCTGGCCTGTTGAGCTGGAGGATATCTCTCTCATTAAGTAGTTTAGTAAAATTTAAAGTAGTTAGGAGGTGTGGAGGAATTTCTCACCCTATGTTTATATGGCACTATATGATCATCTGTGGTAATGGTAATAGTGCTTTGTGCAAGCCCATTCATGATTATATGCCTAGCGACGAGTCCTAGCATATCTCAGCCCTTATGAAAAGAAGCTCTCTAATTTTATGGGTCATTGCCAACACTGATATTGAGTCCGGATTTTTTTTCCCTACGGGTGTATATTTGTTGAAGAATATTGAGAATAAATATTGTTAATATTGCTGGTAGGATCATCGAATCAGTTCATTGTTTCTTTATAGCATGTAAGAGTTAAAGTAAAAACAAAGTAAAACTCTCCATACAGTATTGCCACCCCATGCCAACCAGAGTAATCAATGAATGCCAGAAGGCTTGTGCATAAAATTCCTATCTAATGCCTACTCATCCAATATCCCCAGACTAGTTTCTGGCTTTTGGCCATCGTCAGTGAGGGGCTTTGGATCTGAGAGCACTGCACCTAGATCTTAGGATCTAATGCAACCCTCCATCACCCACCTTTTATCTCTACTTAACTACAAAACTATGAGAATGAAATTTAAAATACAAAAATATTTTCAATCTAAGCTCAATAGCTTATATAGTCATATGGGTCTGAACTCAGTTCAGCACCCATACATTTTTGTGATGATGGCCACAAGCCAGAAACTAGTATGGGGATATTGGATGAGTAGGCATTAGATAGGGATTTTATGCACAAGCCTTCTGGCATTCATTGATTACTCTGGTTGGCACAGGGTGGCAATACTGTATGGAGAGTTTTGCTTTGTTTATAAACAATTATGTGCTAGTATAAGATAGTGATCATGTGATGCTTAATGGTTTAAGAGTTAAAGTACAGACTGCTGCAGTGATATTTTACGCCTAACTCAGCTTTACATAGCTGATTAAGAGTCAATAAGATTATAGATTTTAAATTTCAAATTTGGGAAAATAAAATATCTTTTATGTGTGATAAGCAGTGTGCATCAAATTTTCAGATTACAGCAAAGCAGATCTTTGCTGAACTGGTAAGCTATATAAAATGTTACTCTTGTTTGGGGGCATTGAATATTGTCTATGCGTATGTGTGTGAAAGGGTGACCCGTATACAGATAATTCTGTAACGCTTGAATAGTTTATTTATAAATGTAAGAGGAAACAAATGCTGTACAGTAGTTTAAAACTTAAAACAGTTTATTAAGGCATATTAAGTTGCTCAAAGTGATACTGAATTTATAAGTTGATTGCTTAGTTAAAGAGTTCTTTACAACCAGTATCAGTGACTATATGTCAATATAATCTATAGTTAGAATTAAAGAAAAGAAAATTTTATTAGAGTTTAAAATAAATAATAAGTTAATAATTGTTTTTATAGTATTAAATATAGTCTATAGCCTATTAATAGTCAAAACAGTTTAGTAATCTGTTACAGGAAACAATAATTCCGTAGCAGTTGTGAATCCCATTTTGTAATAATATGAGAATATTTTAAATTTTGCATTTTGTTGCTACTAGAGAAAAGGGAGAGCTATGGAGAGATTTAAATACGTTTGATAATTATTACTGTTAATAAAATGTTATAATTTTTAAATAAAAGCCTTGTCTGTTTCTCAATGTTTTGTGGATCCTACAAATTCCAGAAATCCAATCATAATCATAACCACAATCATAAAGCATACATAATTACACTAATATTTAAATTTATTGCTTTTGATTGCTTATAACTGCCTTATAAGAAAATACTTAAGAAATTAATTTATTGTTCAAGGTTTCTTCTATAAAGCGTTCCTTATAAAATTAAAAGATTGAAAATTATTTTAAACATTGCAAACTCAGAATATGTATGTGGATTTGAGTCAGATGAATTTAGCAATATTAAATTAAAGTTATTATATGCAGTAGGGTTGTCATGTAATTGAATGCAGTGGGTGGACATAAAAACCTTTCTCCATCCACGGTATTCAAATATCTTCCCAGTTGAACTTTATTAGTCAAAATTTTAAATTCTCAAAGTGTTTGAGTTATTTTATAAACAAATATTTATAATTGAAATTTTACTTAAGTATTTGGAAGTAGAGAAAGTGGACATTGGCTTGATTAGATTAAGTCAAGTTTTAGACTTTAGCTGTAATCACTGGGAGAGTATTCATAAATCACAAATAATTTCTTATCAGTATTAAGTTTTTACACATTGCTATTCTAAAGCCCTGAGATGAGATGATCATAGAATAGAAGAGAGTTGGTGAATGGGGAATTAATCTGAGAGTAAAGCAGAGAAGTTTATAATTAGTAGTTGTGAATAATTGCAAAACTAAAGTAGGGTTGATAGCATGGTAGAGAGATGGAATGGGATGGTGGGCCAAGAAATGATTTAAGTGTAATCAAATTTTAATTGTAACTTTGATGTGAGATGTATGGGAGAGCTGAGAGATTTTGTCTATAGTGGGGAGTTGAGTTGAGATTCTCCTCTCCAATAGATATAATAAATTACTAAGTTAATATTATTATTAATATTGCTCTCTGTGTTTATTTGTTAGAAATTTTATTTAATTACCCATTCATCAAGCAATAATGTAGATAATTAGATTAATTATTTCCCTGGTATTTCATATGTTGTTCCATCATCATCGATTCTGAGGCCATCTACTATGCAGGTTGTATGTGTGTGTGTGTGTGGAAGGTGGAGAAGTAGATGGGAGGAGGAAGGAGAAGGTTACAATATATATTCATACAAATGTTTTCACGGGTTGCAAATACAAAAAACATATTTTGTAGGTTTATGCGTATTATAAGATTTAAAATTCCACCATTTTAACTTGATCACACAAACCCTCTACTGGGAACTGTATAACTATATAATTGTAAAAATAGAATTAAAATACATCAATTTTACACAGTAAGATCTCACATGATCATACTAGCACATAATTGTTTATAAACAAAGCAAAACTCTCCATACAGTATTGTCACCCGGTGCCAACCAGAGTAATCAATGAATGACAGAAGGCTTGTGCATAAAATCTTTATGTAATACCTACTCATCCAATATCCCCAGACTAGTTTCTGGCTTGTGGCCATTGTCAGTGAGGAGCTTTGGATCTGAGAGCACTGCACCTAGATCTTAGGATCTAATGCAACCCTCCAGCACCCATCTTTTATCTCTATTTAACTACAAAACTATGAGAATGAAATTGAAAACACAAAAATATTTTCAATCTAAGCTCAATAGCCAGAAACTAGTCTGGGGATATTGGAGAGTAGGCATTAGATAGGGATTTTATGTACAAGCCTTCTGGCATTCATTGATTACTCTGGTTGGCACGGGGTGGCAAAATTGTATTGGAGAGTTTTGCTTTGTTTATAAATAATTATGTGCTAGTATAAAATAGTGATCATGTGATGCTTAATGGTTTAACACCAATTCTGCCTAATAGGATAGTGGTGGCTATGGTTGTTAAAAAGCCAAAGATACCAAAATGTATGGGTGCTGAACTGAGTTCAGATTCATATGACTATATAAGCTATTGAGCTTAGATTGAAAATATTTTTGTGTTTTCAATTTCATTCTCATAGTTTTGTAATTAAATAGAGATAAAAGGTTGGTGCTGGAGGTTTGCATTAGATCCTAAGATCTAGGTGCAGTGCTCTTAGATCCAAAGCTCCTCACTGATTATGGCCACAAGCCAGAAACTAGTCTGGGGATATTGGATGAGTAGGCATTAGATAGGGATTTTATGCACAAACCTTCTGGCATTCATTGATTACTCTGGTTGGCACAGGGTGGCAATACTGTATGGATAGTTTTGCTTTATAAACAGTAAGATCTAATAATTACATCAATTCATTGAAAGAAGTAGACTTACACAGAGAATTAGAAAATGAATGTTACTTCTTATATTAACTTATAATTAGATTATGCAATTTGCCATTTTTTTGCAGGTGGTGGGGGAAGTAATTATTTTTTTTATTATTTGTTTTTATAATTACTATTTTTGTTATATAGATATATCTACTGGGCTCGTCACGAGCCTGAATTGGGCCATTATAATTTTGAAGATCAGAATGATATTTTTACTTTTTTTAAAATGGCAGCAGATTATGGCTTTGTTGTTGTTTTAAGACCTGGTCCTTACATTGATGCTGAAATTGATATGGTAAAAATCTTTATGAAAATATTCTTTCTTTTTAAAAAAAAATTGTTTATACTTATTTTATTTAACAAAAAAAGGTGTTTTTTTTTCATATACACACATGAATTATATTTAAAATATGAGCACAAAATAGATTATGTAAAAAATATAAAATCTTTAAAGTATATTAAAGAACATAATAAAATGAAAATATATAGAACTGATTATGCTAACTATAATAAGCATAATTGTATGGATATTGATTTTCCCTTCTTTGTATTTATAATTCAACATTGCAAATATTTATTTGTCTGCATAGGAAAGTGGGTTCTTCCTTCTTTATAACTTAATGCTAACTTCAGAGAAGTTTACCATAATCATAGCTCTGACTATGGTGAACTTCACCAAAAGTGCACCCAGCATTGAGTTATAAAAAAGAAAGATACCACTTCTTACATAGATGAACAAACATTTGCAAATTTGAATTGTATGAATATATATAAAACATCAATTGATTTAATTATTAATTAATTAAAAATGAGTGAAAATTATATAATATATTATAAGTGGTTTAATTGGGAAAGGAAGAGGGAAAGGGGAGATTGCCTTTTATGTTATATTTGTAATCATTTGGATTGTTTTATTATTATTATTGGTTCTACTTAATTTTATATGTATAAAAGAGATGTTGCTATGTATGCAATGTAAATTGAAGCATTGAAATATTTTACATTACATTGATAAGGGCAAAAAATACTGAAAAAAGATTTTCTCTACTATTCTTATAATATATTTACAGTTTCTGCTGTTATATATTTTATTTTATAATATATTGGGTGTTTTAAAATAATACAAAATCTTAAAATAATTTTTTTAACATTGCAATAATCTATATTTAAAAGTTTTTTCTTCAGAGTAATATTTTAATACACTTTTTTTCATTTAATAAATCTTCATATAACTGTCTAATTTCATTAGGAAAAAACATCCTTAGATTATCTAATACAGCCTTTTGCAAACTTTTCATATGACAAAATACATAAGAAGTCATGCAATTTTAAGGGAAGACTTTAGTCACTTTACATGTAGGGAGATATTAATAATAAATAAATTAAGCAAATAAATATAGGAGTTAAGAAAACAAAATAAACATTTATTCTCAAATTTTAATTCTGTAAAAACAAAATACATGAAAATAATAAAACAAAGTAGTATATATATAATAAAATTACATTCTTAATAACTTCAAAGTTTTGAGTCTGAATTACAAATTTTTTTGATATCAGGCACAATATTAGAAAGCTGAATTCTCATATCCAGTATAGCATTGAGTTTGTTCCTATACTTGTATTTAGTTGCAGCATAATATGAAAATCCTGCTTCACGTAAATATTCATTATGAAAGGGGCAAAACACGAATAGCTAGTTTTGACACATTGAGGACTGTTCCATTAAATTTGTCTAAAAATAATTTAATGGCAGTTCCTTGGAATTTTATTTTAAAATTAAATCAATTAGATTTTCATAATCACCTGCATTGAAGCCTATGGAATTAGCTGTCAATGTAAATGAATTGTCCTCATTGGACTTTGGAAAATATTATAAAAGGTTAATTTAAGTCATGCATGTGTTTTAAAATTATGCTGGAAATTTCATCATTTACTTTAAAATTTACTTCAGTTAGAAATTTATAAAAATTGAGAAAACAATTAAAATTATTTAATTCATCTGTTGAAATGCAGAATTTTAATTTCTTATCAAAAGACACAATTTTATTTATTGCATTAAAAATTGTAATGTGTTTTTCTTGAAATGATAATTAATTTCATTGTATTTTTTAAATAATATCTGCAAAATATGCAAGACTCATCAGTCATGAAGGATTTGTTAAAAATTCAATGAAATTCTGTCCTAAATTATTTGATCTGAAAAAAAAACCCAATAACCCACTAAGAAGTTCAAAAAGCCTTATAGTGCTTTTTTTTTTTTTTTGGATAGCAATCTCATTACCCATTTCATTGCACAAAATTTTAAATAATCTGAATTGAAGTGGTCAAGATTTTATATTGTTAATTGTTCTTATAGCTTCATCCAAAATAGTTTTAAATACATCAAAAAAAATTTTTAAATGCAATTTATCCACTCTACTTTGAACACTTTTTAGAAAAAATGTTTTATTGTACCTATATGAATACACAATCTTCCATTTTGACTGATCCACAGTCTTCTTCAGAGCCACTTTTACTTTGTTTTTAAAAGTAAAAAAAACATTTTTGTGTAAAAAAAACTGTTTTTTTACTTTTAAAAAATAAAGTGGTTCTGAAGAAGACTGCAGGCCAGTCGAAACATAAGATTGTGCATGCATATATATATATATACACAATAAAAGGTTTTTTGCTAAAAAGTGTTCAAAGCAAAGTGAATAATTATAAGATATTACAGAAAAATAAAGAATGTGGTGAATTTAGTAATATTTCTGGAAATTTTTTTGTTGTTACTAGTCCTTGCCTATGCAAAATACAAGAATTTTTTGGGAATTTTGTAGCTACTTATAGAATGTTATATAACTCCCTTCTTTTCTACCATTGCTTGAGTACCATTTGTGTAAATATCAATATACTTCTCCCAAACAATTTTTTCCAATAGCTCTTTCTTGCAGATATTCACTCATGAGTAAATCTTCTTCAATACTATTAGCAAATATATAATAAACAAACACTAGTAATACAGTGAGCCCTATATCTGTAGACTCATTCATTTGTAATACATATTCACTGCAAAGTCTAAATCAATAAATTAGCTCTTCATCTTTGTTGGCAAAAAGATCTTTGATGTGGTGTGAAACAGTATCTAATTTTTTAGCATACTCTGTTTAACATGCATGATACAATATCATTCAAGGCTTAATGAGTGTCTCTCCAATTATATGAGCTTCACTATTGTGTGCAATGCAATAATTTACATGAAAAAAATCCATCTGTTTCATTTTCAGTTTTAGCAATTGTAATCATTTGGAGTTTAGATTTTATAGTGAAATATGAGATCTCTATAAAAAATGTATATCTTTTTCTTTGTAATCAGTTTGTTTTGTTTCTAAGTGCCTATGAAATTTAGCTGGAGTCAGTGAACTGTTTGCCAGTATTTTATTACATAAAACACACAATACATCAGGAATACTGTATTGCCAATATACAGAAATCCCCAATTTAAATAATTTTCATTGTCTTTTCTTTTTGGTATGCTCTTGCATGACACTTGCTTTTTAATATTAAAGTTTGCAGAAGCACAGTTTCTTCTCCAATCATCAATGCACCAGAAATACTTAGTCCTTCTTGTTTTAAGGTTTCTCTCTTTAACTGAGAATCCATGGACAATTTTTGAATAAAAACTGAAACAAAAAAATTGTGTTGTAAAAAATATTGCAACTCTCAAAAATAAATATGAAAGAAAAGTATTTAAAAATGTCAACAATGTAAAAGCAATTATAAATTAAAGATTATAAAATAAATAAAACTGTAATATATAAAATCAAATGTAAAATAGTTGAAAGTTGTAATGCCAAAATAAATACTTAATGTAATTATAATAAAAAATAATTTATAATTATTATAAATGAAAAACAATAGTAATAATAAATATTCAGTCACAAAATTTGTGTGAATCAATTCAAATCTATTATAATAAAACAGACAAAAGTGATAATAAAAGCTTCTAATAATAATAAACTTATATATTGAAGCAAAATAATAATGATGTCTTTAATAAACTAGTATTGTCATGAATAATGTCTATTCAACTGGTAAAGCTGATATCCATTTTCGATAGATTGTAACCACTTGATGTAACAATCAGCATAAAGCAAAATGTAGAGATCATGCTGCTCGTATGTGGTAACATCACATGATCATTATCTCCTATGCTAGCACATAACTGTTATCAAAATAGTCAAAACTCTCCATACAGTAGTACCACTCAGTGCCAACCAGAACAATCAATGGATGTCAGAAGGCTTGGGCATAAAATTCCATGAAGGTCACAAGCCAGAAACTAGTCAGGGGATATTGGATGAGTAGGCACTAGATGGGGATTTTATGCACAAGCCTTCTGGCATCCATTAATTACTCTGGTTGGCACTGAGTGGCACTACTGTATGGAGGGTTTTGCCTGTTTTGATGTGATAACATGTTTGAACATATTTTAACTTGGCACAGCATTTAAAATCATACAGGATTTACATTAATTTTTATATTTTTTTTATGGAATATTTGGTAAACACTGATCCAATACATATTATTAAACAATTTGAAAGTTAGTCATATATTATGAATCCATGAATAAAACAATTTAAACAAAGTTAAAATAAATATATATGAAAGTTGCAATATATTTTTCCAAATAAAAATAAAATAACCTATGTAAACACTTAATTTTCATCATGTATGCAGACTACAAAATATTTCTTGCAGCACTGCTGTAAAATGTTTTGAAAGATATGGAGTCACCCTGTCTTACACCCTTCTCAATGTTAACCTTCATAGTATCATTATGTAATGTAACAACTACAAATATCTTGGTCATATTATTAGTGCAAATAGAAACATAATGGACAAAATTAATCATAAAATTAAACTTGGTTGGAGTGCTTTTGGTAAAAATAACTTAATACTAAAAGGAAATATGCCTATGTGTTTGAAAAGGAAGTTTTTTCATAAATGTATTTTTTCAGTTTTTACTTATGGATCTGAGACTTGGACACTTAATAGACGAGCAATACAGAGACTTCAGACCACTTAAAGAAGTATGGAGAGATGCATGTTAGGAGTAACAAAAAGAGATCAAAAACGAAATATATGGTTAAGAGAACAAACAGGTATTACTGACATCATTGAAAGAATTAAAAGACTGAAGTGGAATTGGGCTGAACATATTTCTAGAAGAGATGGTAATAGATGGACAATTGAAATCTTAAACTGGATTCCAAGAGATTATAAAAAGCCCAGAAAGAGCCCACATGTGAGATGGATAGATGAAATAAGAAAGTATGCAGGGGTAACATGGAAAAGAGAGGTTAAAGATCAGAGAAGATGGATTGAACTTGAAGAGACCTTCATCCTGCAGTAGATTGATAATGGTTTACAATGATCATGATGATGATGATTCAGACTACATGTATGAATATATATATATACTTCTAAATTTTGCAGAAATCTAAAAAAATTCACAGCTAGAAAAGAACAAACTTGTTTAAAAATTGGTTGCATGAACAAATATTTAGCAAAATAATAAATTTTCTTTATTATATATTGAAACAGACAGATCGAAGGATCGATCTTAGTTTCATAGTTTTCATTTTGAAGTACGGTAATTCTAAATCACTATTTACCCGCAATGAGGCTTTTTCTATTCCAGGCCACATAAATTTTAAGTTAGTTATTTTATGCTTTGTTTAAAAGAATTTAATGTAAATATTACAAGTATAAATATTACAAATCATGATAAATAATATTCGTGTGTGTGGTTTGTAGGTTTATATTCGCTCAATTTAAAAGTTTCATTGCGTGTATATTTTTTTTTTAATTTTAAATCTTTCAAAATTATACAAAGTCATTTAAAAATGCTGATCAAAAGTCACATTCCTTTGATCGGTATTTTTAGTCAAATCTTACGTGTACAAAATGTATAGAATAATTAGTTTGTACTTTGAAAGTTAAGATAATGAATTTCAATTTTGTATTCACGAATTCCTATGTAATTATTTAGTTTGTCAATTTAGAATCATGTATTGAATTTAGAAATAAATGTAAATCAAACAATGGAAATGAGAAATGTAGGACTCTTATCAAGAAAGGCGAATGCAATTGTATAGTCAAAATTAGATATTGCTGGAGGCCAGAAAATCAAAGGAGGCGGAGTCATGAACAAAAACTATGCAGAGTGATCAACCGTAGCCATCTTATATTATAATATACTAGGGGACTCTACTTTTTGACTTTGCTGTGGGTAGACCGTCTCGGGCTACAGCAAAGTAGTTGTGCCAGAGAAATCATCTCAACTGTGATTAAGAAGTTGCCCGGTAAATTGCAATAATGTTGGGCTAAGTCCAAGAAGCTGATCCCTGTTCTGCCGATTTAAATCTTTCGAGCCGCTGATCCATAATGTTTCCTGTGCTTCCAGTTTTCTCAATTCCAACCTTTAAATTAATCATGCCGTTCTAAGGAATCCAAAATGCGCGCCTACGTTCTGCATAAACATTACCGCAAGGAGAAAAGCCGGACGAAGAAGAATGGTAACTCTTGTTACATGAACTTTTTAACTTTCCTCTAAGCTTAATAATTTTATTATTTAATCTGTTATGAATTAATCTAAGTAATTACATGTAAATTTCTTGCTTTCCTTCGTTAAAATGTTACACTAAAGCCTGTCAGTAAATTTCTTCTCTAATATTTCTGTGCTCTAGTCTTTAGATGATAATTTACTAATATTTTGTGCCTAATAGTAATTCATTAGTGAATATACTTATATTTTTATTATTACTTACATTTACAAACAAAGCGATGCCAATAATAATATTTTTCAACTCTAGTTAAAGCCATTAAAGTTTATTTCATAGTATTATTAGTATATTCATTTTAAAAGTAATTTTCTTTTATCGAACTAAAAAAATTGGTTCGTTTATGTTGAGTTGAGAAATATTCAAGTACCTGTATTGTTCCTTTTATTTTGTCAAAATGATATTTTAATCTTTGCTCCAAATAACAAATATAAAATAAAGTCTAAATTTTTATTATGTTATTTTTTATATATGAACGGAGTAATAATGTAAAGTGAATATTTTTGTTACTATTATTACCTTCCGAACAACCTGGGGAGTTATGGGTTTCAGAGTGAAATTAATTAATCGTTACTTTTGTGATCTTTTGATTTCGCCATGTTTTATTTTGAATAGTCATATCAGATTGTTGCGTAGAAAATGTTACGGAGAGATAACCAAGGTTTTATATAGTTTCGCTTTAAGTCCACTTCCGATCACTCTTCCTCGATGTTACTGTGGCAGTGCCTTTTCCTTCGCCTAAATTGGCGTCTCGTTTTTACTACCAATTGGAAAGAAAGAAATTCTTCTCCAGATAATCTCTTGGATCACCGGGGTTCGAAAATGATCCCGGCTGGTTGTAGTGTCCCGGATCTACTTGGGGGCATTAAGACTTGTCAAAGTACAAGCCGCCCGGTCTTCCGTCAATGCACCGCAAGTTATTATTGTAGTATATCTTAAGCTCTGCAACCATCAGTACATCATTATTATATTATATTTTTATATAAAACCTCCTCCAATTATCCGTATACGTAATGGTTTGAATCTATTAAAATCAAACAACTTAATATAAAATAGTAATTGAATATTTTAAATGCTCAAATTACTCTGATTCTCATATCAACTCGTACGACCATTTAAAACATATAAATATTGGCATGCGTTTTGTCTATCAGTCTAAAATGATTATTAAGGACTAGTAGCAAATTATTAGAAATATACGTATGAAAATTTTACCGTATCTGTACATAGTATTCAATGATTTCAATAATTATTAAAAATTTATCTAATCTATTTTTGTCTCTCTTGTCTTATTACTCTCGAAATCTAGTTAAGCACCTGCTGTCTGTATCGACAACTTAAATATATATTGAATTATTAACCGTACCAATATCTCGAATATAAGATATATATGAATAACTGATTGTAGGGTAATTTAGTCTGTGTTTTCCGACGAGCTAGTAAAGGGAAAACCACGTACCGTTGTTGCGTTGTTCATCGGTTGGTCATGCCAGGGGTTTGGGTTTGAATTTGGTTTGCATTTTGGAATTTATTCCTAGACGTGGACTGGGTTTGAATTCGGATTACTGTGCGTGATTAAGCATGGTGATTTTACCGGTACAATATATATATATAAACCACAATAAAATGTAAAATGGTATTTCACAAGTGATTTTGGATAATTATAAAATAATTCAATGATAAACTTAAAAAATTTACTAAGTTAGGCTTTTGATACAGAGCATCTTTATCAAAACTGAATTGAAAGTCTGATTTAGCTATTTTTTAAAATCTTCACCAAATTATTATTAATTGTCAAAATTGTTCATACATTTTTGTGGAGAATTATATATATATAACCATTAGAAAATAATCAACGCTTAGACAACCCCAATGTGGATTACAATCAAGAATTTCAAACTGTTGCCAAGGCAACCTCAGCAATAGAGATGGAATCCCACTTCTATTAATGATCTCATATATATATATATTGGCACAAATAATTTCTTAAGTAAAAGATAATACATATTTTTTTAGATTTTTTTAAAGTGTAAAGACAAGTGAGTCAATTACTATTTGGTGAAAATTGTTTTTTTTTTTTTAAATATTTACTAGCTAATGAAAGTAAATACTCATTATGGATAATATTTGGGTAGCTAGAAGGTTTAATCTATGGATTGTTAACCTGAACACAGCAATATTTAGCTTAATGAAAATTTTCTGTTATTTTAAAAAAGTTTTAAATAATACCGATGTGCTAGAATATCTTAGCACCTCACTGAAGATAGCCAGTAGCTTAAAACCAACTTGGGGGTGGGGATAATTTTAAATAAAGATTTGTAAATGCTTTCTCTTGTGGCATGGTGTGGCAGCGCCATCTGATGGCGGCAGTACAGTCCAAACAGGTACCGTCAGGCTATGATTAATTAGTTTTGTTTCAATGTTGGATAAGTAAAAGTTTATTCAGTATGTTCAAAACATTGAAATAAAACTAATTATAGTAGATTAAGGAAAAGGATCATAATTTTGAATGATTAAGTATAAGATTAAAGAAGATTATGGCTAATCTAAAAAATTTGCTTTTTAAACATTTTGTATATATTAATGAAGGATGTTTATCAAACTTCATTTGTATATGGCAATCTCTTTTGAAAATAACATATTTAACTTTTTTTTTTTTTTAAAAAAAGCATTTAATTTACTCCAGTTTAATGCTTTTAATTACATGAACAATTTGCTTTATTCTCTATTCAGGGGTCCCCAACCTTTTTGCACTTAAGAGCGCATTCTATAATACCGGCCAGGTGGCGGGCACCATTTATTTTTTCAATGTAAATTTAGAGGCGGATATTGTTAATAATACACATAATGTACAAAAAAATATTTATTTTTAAAAAAAAAATTTAACATATAATTAACGTTTATATTTTTACGCTGTAAAAGTATAGTATGCCCTACAATTTGATTACAATATAATACAATAATTTATAAGAAATTTTAAAAATTAAATTTATTTGTATCAGATAAATAATTTTTTATCATGTTTGGATAGCGGCGGGCACACGTAAAATAGTCTGCGGGCACCATGGTGCCCGCGGGCATAGGGTTGGGGACCTGAATGTTTTTTTATTCTTTTATTTTTATCTTTTATCTAAATAATATAATATTTACTTCAATTTTTTTTAATCATTTATATATATATAAAGTAATAGCCTTTTACTATCTTTATTGGCCTTCCACAATTTTTTAAACATAGTAATAATGAAAAGTAACTGTAAAAGTTAGAAAATACATTTATACATAATTTTAAATATCACATTTATGAATAAATCATCATATCGAAATAAGATGTCTTAAGAACTAAAAAGAAAAAAGTTATTGCAGTCGACAGTCACCAGTCACATGATACATTTTATTCATCATCACATTCATTAAGTGAACAGTCACATGATACATTTTACTCATCACTACATTGATCAGGTAAACAGTCAAATGATACATTTTATTCACCACATTGATTAAGTGAACAATCATATGATACATTTTATTCATCACCACATTGATCAAGTGAACAGTCACTTGATACATTTTATTCATCACCACATTGATCAAGTGTATAGAATTCATATTTTTTAAACATCAGCAGTAATTAAAATGCATCAAATGATTACTAGTTGCTATCTTTTTTATGCTTAATTAAATACCTTTATTCTTTGTAAGAAAAAGATTGCTTGATGTGCTAACCTGATGCAACTATATTATCTTTTTGTCATTTTTAATATAAAGAAAACAGTTTCTACATTCATAAATAATAATAAATATTTATTTGTATTACTATGAATTTATATTAATTAAAAACTCTTTTATTGTAATCAGGGTGGACTTCCATACTGGCTTTTGAGAGAAAATCCTAATATGCAATTGCGGACTAGTGATACAAGTAAGTTAAATTTTAAAATAACTTTAATATTTATTTGCAAACTTCAAAATAAAAATTAAATTGATGTGTGGATTCAAAATTGAACAGTTGTATTCTGTTTTATAATTAATTATTGTAACTTTTTTTTTATGTATTTATACAAAAAATAATATTTGCATTGAATATTAAATTTATAGATTAATTAGTGGTATATAAATACCCATAGATGAAATAAAATATATTTTATTTAGTTTTAAGATTATTCTTATTAAAATTATCAAGTTATGTCATACTTGGCCAAAAATGAGGATAGATTGATTGTAAAGTTATCTTATACAAGTCATGTATTTTATTTTCATTTCTATAAATTACTCAGCATTAGCATTGAAGACAATCTATAAAGAGACAAAACATGCTCACATTTTATGTTGAAACACATGATCCTGGTATGCTAGCATCTTAATATTTTTGTGGTGAATAGCTAGGCTATGTTTCTAACTATCATATTTGTTGATTCAGATATGGCACTATAGGCAGTTTGGAGAGAGAACCATCATTTTTTACTGGGACATATTGTATAAGCAATGAAGTAGTCGAAAATAAGAAGCTTTCATAAATGAAACAAAGTATTTTCTAATTCTATTTATTTTCAAAATTTGGTTTCTTCATGAAGACTTATGTTTAAAAGCTTAACAATATAGTATAAAAAGAATCAATTATAAATATAAAAAGGAAGAAAAAAGTTATATAAAATCTCTGATGAAGACTGCAGGACAGTTGAAACTGTTAGAAAAATAAAGGAGGAATTAATTATATATAAAAAAATTGCATTTAACTGTATATGAGAAGATTCATAAAAAAGTAATATATAACACATTTTGCTCCCATATTCCATATTTGTTTTTTGTTTTTTAATGTTCAATGAAAGTTAAATAAAACTGCTTTGGTAAATTACTAGAAATACTCTTTATTATTCATAATTTTTTTTTTTTTTAAATTGATGTAATAATACATACTTAAAAAAATGTAACTAACAGTTTGATCAAATCGATCATTCTTTACAAATATTTTTCCAGGAGAATAAATTTTTACTAGTCTAATGAAAAAAGAATTAGAAATCCAATTAGTAATTAATTTCTTTTCTAAAATGATAATTTATTTTATTTAGAAGATCAGACTCAAGATTTCATTAGAATTAAAGTTTCAATAATCATCACATGATCACTATTTCTTATGCTTGCTTACAACTGTTATTAAAACTCACTGACAAAGGTCACAAGCCAGAAACTAGTCTGGGAATATTGGATGAGTAGGCACTAGATGGGGATTTTATGCACAAGCTCTGGTTTGCATTGGGTGGCAATACATATAGAGAATTTTGCCTGTTTTAATAACAGTTGTAAGCAAGTATAAGAAATGGTGATCATGTGATGTTTATTGGCTTAAAACCAATTCTGCATAATAGGATGGTGGTGGCTACGGTTATTAAAGAACCAAAGGCACCAAAATATATAGGTACTGAACTGAGTTCAGACCTATATGACTATATAGGCTAATGAGCTGGGAATGAAAATATTATAGGTTTTCAATTTAAGACTCATAGTTTTGTAGTTAAATAGAGATAAAATGTGGCTGCTTGAGGGTTGCATTGGATCCTAAGATCTAGGTGCAGTGCTCTCAGGTCCAAGGCTCCTCGCTGATGAAAACCACAAGCCAGAAACTAATCTGGGGATATTGGATGAGTAGACACTAGATGGGGATTTTATGCACAAGCCTTCTGGCATCCATTGATTACTCTGACTTGCATTGAGTGGCAATATATATAGAGTTTTGCCTGTTTTAATAACAGTTTCAATAATTGATTTCAAATCAACCATTTTGTTTTTGTTCCATAATTAAAAAAAAAACAACAACACTGTATATATAAATTTTAAAAATTATTAAAGATTTTAAGAGCTTTTCAAAAAGTTCTACAACTCAAATCTGTTATTGATTCATTTGATAGTTTTTCGGGGGGGGGGGGGTCTTAGGTAGACCAAAAACAATACCTATAACTTTCTTTATAATATCTGATAGTTTATTTTTTAGTATTTTTTTCTTTAAAGTTTTATTTTTTTTTTAGTGCATTCCTAATCACAACTCTCCCATATTGCAACTATTTATAAACTCAGATCACTCTATAATCTGACTTTCTGCATTGGAAGGTTTGTTAGAATAAGAGAGAATTGAGTTGCAAATGCACTGAAAAAACAAACAAACATGAAAATATTTATTTATTTTTTAATTTGTGACATATTTTTTAATATTATGAATAATTATTTAAATGTAAACATTATAAAATGATAAAAACATCTTGCAATAACAAATTGATAATTTTTGTTTCCATTTCAATAAATATCAATGCTTCCACCTGCAAACATTTTTTCTTCTTACAATTTACATGTAAATGTACAGCAAAACTTAGCCCTCCTTCTTCTTTTAAATGCAAACTGATACAGAAAAAAAGTATTAATACACAAAGTCTGTGTCTTCTTGAGATGTATAATATTGGTCAGTAAATTGATATCTAGCTGTTCTTATCTGGAGACAATAAAAATCCCATATAGCTTGGAACATTCATTAAAATGTTGATACTGAAACTCAGGGGTCCCCAACCTTTTTGCACTTAAGAGCACATTCTATAATACCGGCCAGGTGGTGGGCACCATTTATTTTTTCAATGTAAATTTATAGTTGGATATTGTTAATAATACACGTAACATACAAAAAAATATTTATTTTAAAAATAAAATTTTAAATATAATTAACGTTTATATTTTTGCGCTGTAAAAGTATAGTATGCCCTACAATTTGATTACAATATAATACAATAATTTATAAGAAATTTTAAAAATTAAATTTATTTGTATCAGATAAGTAATTTTTTTTCATGTTCGGATAGTGGCGGGTACACGTAAAATGGTCTGCGGGCGCCATGGTGACCACGGGCATAGGGTTGGGGACCCCTGCTGTAACTGTAAAAAAAAGAAAATCACAATCATAATACATGAAGCTTTATTACTGTTAAAGTGGGTGTCAAATATCTATAGGAACAAAACTCTTGGTTTACTTTTATTCTGTTATTACATTTTTGAATAGTATATAATTGCCTAAATTTAATAAATTTATTTTCCAAAATTATTGCCTAATTGCTAGTGCATGCAAAGTTAAACAAATTAATATGTATAACTATTGTTTGAATTATACTAAATAATTATTTTTTTAATTAGTGCACAATATTTTTCATACTATTTTCTTCAGGTTATTTAAAGTACGTTGACAAATGGTTCAGTTATATATTGCCAAGACTTAAGCCATATCTTTATGTAAATGGCGGTCCAATTATAAGTGTACAGGTAAACATTTGCATTTCATTTAACTCTTTATTTTGATCTAAAAATTAGCATTAAAATATGTATTTCAAATTGATTATCATCATTTTATAGCTTTTTTTTTTTTTCAGAGAAACAAAGATGATTAAGAAATTCCCAGAAAAAGTATTTCTATTTGATTGATGTCTAAGTTAGTAAATATGTTGTCATATTTTGAACTTTAAGTCACTCATATACAACTACAATTAATCAATATATATTAATTAATTATTGAATCAAATTATATATTTTTTATAATTATTGCTAAAGTCATCATCATCATCAACCATTAACAATCCACTGCAGGATGAAGGTCTCTCCAAGTTTCAATCCGTCTTCTCCGATCTTTAGCTTTTCTTCTCTACATAACCCCTGCACACTTTCTTATTTCATCCATCTATCTCACAGTGTTGTCTCTTTCTGGGTTTTTACAATATCTTGGAATCCAGTTTAAGATTTCAATTGTCCATCTATTATTGTCTCTTCTAGCAATATTTTCAGCCCAACTCCACTTCACTCTTTTAATTTTTTCAATGAAGTCAATAACACCTGTTTGTTCTCTTTATCCATACATTGCATTTTTGATCTCTTCTTGTTACTCCTAACATGCATCTCTCCATACTTCTTTGAGTGGTATGAAGTCTCTGTATTGCTCTTCTATTAAGTATCCGAGTCTCAGATCCATAAGTAAGAACTGGGAAAACATTTATTAAAATCCTTCCTTTTCAAACACACAGGCATATTTCCTTTAGTATCCAGTTATTTCTATGAAAAGCACTTCAACCAAGTTTAATTCTATGATTAATTTCATCCATTATGTTTCCATCTGTATTAATAATCTGATCAAGGTATTTGTAGCTGTTAACTTCTTCTAACTCATTGTAATCAATATTTATTTTCATATTTTGAGAAAATCCATTGAACATTACTTTAGTCTTTTTAACATTTATCTTTAATCCTACTTTCCTACTCTCATCTGATAACTCCTGCAACATTTCCTGCAGCTCTAAAGCATTATTTGCAAAAACAACTTCATCATCTGCAAAATCTAAATGATTTAAATAATCTCCATTTACTTTCACTCCTTTAGTTTTCCAAAGTAAGTAATGCTAAATTATCATCAAGGGTGATCATATGTTATCTTATGTTATATAAAAAAGGTGAATGGTTTTATTGCTCAGGAATTTATAAGAGTTTGAATGCCAGAATCGATTCTGGGAACTATTGATCCAAGTTGGATACTCTACCCCTGCACCAAACCATGCAGGAATTTTAGGTTATTATCTAATATATCTAAAACTGTGGAGATATAAATAAAAAAAATGTCAATAAAACTCTTTAAGCCATTGTTAATTATAATTTTTATTTATTAGTGGAAAAAAAACTTTTAAACTAAGAGTGTTCAATGAAATATTAAAAAAAGTTCTGATTTTTTAAATTTTTATATAATAATAGTACCCTTATTTGAAATATCTTTAAACTTAAGAACTAGCACACCCACACAAGATGGACATCAATTACACTTCTAATAATTAGGTTAAAATAGATAAATATGTATTATTTAATCAAAATTTTTGATTGATAAACAAAGTTTAAAAAATAAATAAATTATTCTTTTAGGAAAAAACAACTCATACACACATAATTTTTGCTAGTTCCCAATTATATAAAGTTGGAATATTTTGCAGTCTATACTATAACTCAATGAATAAATGATCATAATATTAATTGTTTAAGAGTTCATAAGTAGTTTAAGCACCAGATTTATGAGCATCAGAAACAATGATGGTTCATCTTGATTCAAAGTCAGACCCTCTACCAACTGCACCAAACTACACAGGGTAAAAGAGGGATAAAATTGATTAAAAGAAAATAATTAAACATGTATTTGAAAGATTTCAAAACAGCAATTAACTTTCTGGAATAATAATAATAAACAACCGTATGGATAAAAGTGGTAACAATAAAGAATTGAAAAAAAAAAGGAAATAAAAATTTTAATCATAAAAACAATATTTTGAAATCATCTCAAAAGCTAAGGAAAATTTTTGATTCAATTTACAAAACTTCCATGCAAGAATTTAATTCAAAAATGTTTCTGCATATTACATAAATTTATAGATTGAAATATGTATATATTTTGAGCCTATTCTACACATAAGTAAACATATCTATTATTTCTGAACAATATATTTATCCCAAGATATCTATTCTAGCAGAATTATACCATAACAATAACTTTATACAAATGCATTACAAAGAGTTTTCAAAATAATTTGGATTTCTTAACTTATTGTTTTCTAATTCTAATGTTTATAGACACTGCTAAATGTGTGTGTATATTTATGTATGCACAAAATAAGTACTATTAGTTAAATAATATTATAATCGTAAAACTAAACGGATTGCTAAATGTGTGTGTATATTTATATATCCACAAAATAAGTATTATAAATGATATTATAACAGTAAACTAAATGTGTGTGCATGGATGCCAATGGCATTCACAATATTTTATAAAAGCAATTAGTCTAATTAAATAATTGAATTAATAGAAAACTATAACCTAACTTATCAAGAAAGTTAGATGAATTCGAGCAAAGGATTAAGATAAAGTAAACAAAGCCATTGCAACCCTTAATGTTTAGTTCCTGATCAGATTTAATGATAATAGAAACATTGCTTAAAATAGACAATTCTAAGGTAATTGCGTTATCTGATCAGGGATCAAGGTATGGTAACTCGAGATGACCATCACGTGGACAGTGGATGGCCAATCAAGGGAGTCGACCCTAAAAACAAGGAGAGTGGAAAAAGATCTAGAATAGAACTGTGACAGAATACTTGTTAAGTGAAGCTTTTGAAAAGCAGATGTGCCATTTCCTGGGGTGCTCCAGTCAGCTCCTTCCTTCACTAGACTTGCGGAGAGGTTTACCTCCAAACATGTAAAAGTAAACTTAGGAACAGTATAACAGGGCGTATAGATCTTATTATTATTTTGGTACACCTTTGGGCCCTTATTGTTATTTAAACAGTGTGTGTGTATAATTGTCATATATGTACATATTAAACAAGATTGATTATCTCCATATAACTCTGTAAAATAAACTCTTGTTATTTAAAATTACTTGCCGAGCCACCTCATTAATTAGTAATTATTTGTATTATTTATATTTGCAATCCAGTAGGCAATAGAGTGCCACTGGACATAGCAGATAAATTTATTGTTAGAATATGTGATTTAGTTTTGGCTAATGAAGTTTTTTTTTAATTGTATGTCTCATTTCATTAGTGACTTTTAAAAATCAAATTAATTTGTATCACACACAAATATTTAATCCATTAATCCACTGTTAAAAGTTTTTTTGGGGGGAATAAAAATGTATATCTTTCAAATCATATTATTAAGAGGGAAAGTAAATCCTTGAAACAAACAATTAAAATAATGATTCATCAATTCATGATTAAGTAATTTCAGATTATTAACAAATCTTTATAATTATGACTGAGAATGAATCCAATTACAACATCCAGTATCTAATATTATATAAACCACTCATCATGCCCAATAATAATAATAATCACAATAAAACAAACTTATTAAATGTTAATTACTATATTCATTATTATAATCACTATTGTCTTCAAACTACCAATTCATGGTAAAATGAAGATTTCTCAAATTTTAATCTTAATGAATAGTGGAAAAGAAGACAGTATTCACCAGCTAGTTATTTTCTAATGGTAATGGTTTTATAATCTTTCTTTATTGTTGTATCTTTTATCTAAAAATGTCTAGATATCTATTTGATAATTTAATAATTAAATAGTTAGCTTGTTTGCCAGTTATCTAAAATCCACTTGAAAATTGTCAGTACCTAAAAAAAAATCAACACTCTCCATAATTCGACTATATGAGTGTATTACATGGCCTCCAAATACTGTTGAATGCTACTGGTGTACTCAAAGTAAATATCTTAACTCCAGAAAATGTGCCAGCAACAATCTACAAATGCAGGCGATTACTGTGGCATCTACAAATTCTCAGATTAGCCAGATGGGTTCATTATTCAGAATCCTAGAACCAATAGAATCAACTATGTTGACATTAAGAAAGACATTAAAACCTTGTGCTGGAGCCATTCAGTAATCTCTGGATATTTTTATCCTATCTTGTGAACTTCCATACAAAAAGTTATTTAATCTTTTGTTAATACTTATGTATTAACAATCTACCAAACAATTTTTATCATTATTTTTTTTTTGTATAGTACTAAACTTAAATTATATGTATTATGTTATAGGTTGAGAATGAATATGGAAGCTATTGGGCTTGTGATAGATCATATACTGCTCATCTAAAGAACCTATTACAAGAATATTTAGGTCCTAATGTACTTCTTTTTACAACAGATGGTGGAGCAGACTCTTTCTTAGTTTGTGGCAAAGTAGAAGGAGTTTATGCTACTGTTGATTTTGGAGCAGGTAATATTTTATATACATATTATTTCATTTATTATTAGACTTTTGTACACTATTATTTAAAAGTTTTTGAACTATATATATATTTAATATATGCATTTTAGTGATGTAAAAGGCTTATTGAAGTTTATGATGTATCTCTAAATTTTGAAATGCTAAAATGAAAAAAAGGGTACATGGCACTATTGCTTGGGAGTTCATAAGAAGTTTTCAAGTGCCAGATCTGTGAGTGCTAGAATCAATTCTGGGACCTCTCGATCCTAAGTCAGATGTTCTACCAACTGTGCCAAACCGCACAGTATATGCTAGAATAATTTATGAAATTCTACCAAAGTGTTATCAGTAAATTATGGCATTGTTTTTTAGCTACTCAATCTGCTTTTGATGAGAAACTTAGTATGTATATTTACTAAAGATTTTATACTAGCAGTGAGTGGTATTGATTTGTCATAATGCTTTTATACTGTACTGATCAGATTTGTATGCACATTTAATAAGAGTTAGAGAATAAGCAACAGTACCCTAAATCAGTGGTCTTCAACTTTTTCACACCTGTGGACCAGAAAAAATAAGGATAAGATTTTGCGGATCGGCAGAAGTCTACAGATAAATTTTCTTAAAGATTTAAACTGCTTAGCCTCAGATGAACATAATTGTTATAACTGACCAAAACAACACACTAGTTACTGTGTATTGCAATGGTGTTGCTTACCTTCACATGCTGAACACTCTTTCTCAAGTTGCACAGTCATACTGCTACAGAAAACAGTATGCTCTCATTAATGTGCCTGCATTGCTACGTTTATTATTTCATTGTTAAAACATGCAAAAATAAAATGTTATTCACCTGAATGTTGGGAAATATCACAGCTAGTGTAATTACATAACAATGATTATGATAAATGTAATATCTGTATTTAATGTTAAATATACAAGATGAAGTTATATATATATATATATGGAGTTTGTATAATAAAAAACTTTTCTTTTTTTTTTAAATTTTGAATCTGGTGTTATTTTAATCTCATTTTTATCCAATTAAAAAAAGAAACAGAACGAAAAGTTGTTTTGGTAAAGTGTCACATAGAAATAAAACAATCATTATAAAGATGTCATTTTGCTAAAAAAAAAAAAAGATAATAGATTTACGTTCTCGATGAAGGGAAATCATCATCAATGATCTGTCTCCATTTTGTGAAGTTTACAATTTCAAAAAGAAATGTCACACACAAAATAAAAAGATGATACAAATGCAATAAAAATTTTTGTTATATGTGACCAATAAATGAGCTGACGCAATACAGAAATGCCTACTAGGTATAGAAATTGATGTGTAAGGAGTGGTGCAATTATCATGAGATTGATGCTTTGTCTTTTAAAGATTGCATTTTCAGATAAATTCCTTTGATTATTATTTAGTAATTATAGTATTATCTAATAATTTAAATAAAATTTTGATTTATAATTAATTTTATTTAAGCAATTGCAATGAAAAAATAAATAAAAATTGTTTTATATTAATTAAACGTTTAAAATCTTATTATTTTGTTATTACAAACTTTCCTGCCAGTCTAGCGCAGACCGGCAGAAAACTTCTGAAGACTGGCGCCGGTTTACAGACCAAGGGTTGAAGACCACTGACCTAAAACCATTGATGCCCAAGATACACAGGTCATGAACAATCATGATTTCTGCCCTATTTGGCCACTCTCTAAATCTATGATCTTATGGACAACATTTCTCATGATAACAGAAGAATTTCATTTATTCCAGTTCTGGAGACACAGTGAAGAGACAATAGATCTTCAGGGAAAATGTGACTAAAACCCCTAACATGGGAGGAGAGCTTCACAATTATATATTTTATTAATATGAGGTTTAATGGGATGCAAGTGACTAGCATGTGATGATGAGGATGGATTATAATATAACACAACCCCTAACATAAGACAACACTAAAACAAAGAATTACTGAGATAGCAATCGGTTATTAAAGATTAATAATTTATTAAAATAATTAATAAGGAATTGAGTATTTAAGCAATGATACATATAAATTTACATATACAAATGACAATTTATTTACATATAACTACATAGATTAAAAGTTTATGTTTCACATGATCAATGATGATGTATTTGCATATTCTATAGGTTACATAATGTTATCGTGCATTATAGAATGTAGATTACAAATTATTGAAGAATATGCAAATAAAACTGAATATATATATTATACCGGATACTCAATCTATTCTGAAACAGAGGGCGCCACCAGATCACTACGTGTCTGGAAAATTTGTTTACTGTGATCAGAATAGATGATGATGATGGTTTGCGCCGACTAGACTCAGGGAGAAACAAGAGATCTTAAATTGTTTAGACAATTGAGACAAAAGCACAAAGACAAACGTCAGCCAAATTAAGTTTAAACATATTTCATAAATTTTATTATGAGAAAATAAATTATTAAATATAAGTTTATGACACAAGAGATGGGGATTAACTCAGGCGTGTACCAGACATACTAAAGGCAAAGCTATGACAGACTGACTGATCTTCTAATAAACAAATGTAAAAGGGAGGAAGCAAATTTCATTCAGCAGAGGATTCACCTAAACATTGGTTTTCACTTTCAGATATTTAAACCATATGCCCCTGAAATAGACCAAAGAATCCAGCGCCGATGAGCTGTTCAAGATCTAAAACTTGATCAGACCTTGAATGTCCTTATATCGGTATGAGCTGCACCTATTACTACGTTTAAAATAACGGTGATTGATCCATCTCAAGAACAACCGAAAAATATGCTTGAAACGGAGTAAAAACAATTAAAATTGATGAATCCCAGCCAAACGTTTGGCGAAAATTAGTCTAAAATTAATACGAAAAGGTCTCAATAGGAGACAAGCAAATAATTAGAAAACAGTTAGGTCTGCCCCAGCAATTAAAGAAAAGAAAATGAATTACAAACAAATTCTGAGTACACGCTCTGATAAATTTAAAGCATACGTAATAAATACAAAAATAAATCTATCGGAGAGTGCACATGAGTACGAAAATCTTAAAAGTTGTAAACACTTTAGCAGAACGAAAGTATCACTCACCTGTAATTTAAGAAAGGATAAATTTTATCTTCCTGCTGACGACTTATAAAATTACAAAGGAAAACACAATTCTAATTTCCGCTTTTTATGAGATATTAGAAACGAAATCTCCACCGGCGGCAAATTAGACGATAAAGTCGCCAGCCAAAAGATTTTTGGAGGTTTAGCAATAGGGCAAACAGAGAGTTTAAAATTAATTATTGAATACTAAATAATTACAGGTAAGCATTTAAAATGCACGATCGCTAAAGCATTTATAAAAGCGAGGCATAAAATATAAATATAAAACTCATTCGTCACTCTCCAATAAACAAAACTGAAAGCAAATTGGAATCTTAAAACTAAGAAGATTCCAAGACACACTATAAAATATTGGAAAACACAGCAAATATTAGATATGAGGCTATATTGATTGAAGGAGACATATTTATGATTAGATTGAGTGGAGATTTAATGAGAATTAATTTACCCTGGGAAGAATAAAAACGAAAATAGTTACCTTTCGGTAAAAGCAATGTTCACGTAGAGTGCGCACTTTTACTTAAGTTCATTTTCAGGTTCTTTAGGCAGCAAGGTATATGTAAAGAGGCATTACTGGAGCAAACTTGGAAGTCAAGGATCCGTCTTTTGTGGAGTTAGCAAGCCATTCAGGTGGTGGTAACAAATATAGAATTTTTCATTTTGTTGCAGGCAAAAGTATTTAATCACAGCTGATGTCCTTTAAGAAATTAAATGTCCGCGCTGATATAAATTTTACTTTAGAAACAGCTTGTCTATTTACGAATAATGAATTAACTGACACTCCAAATTTTCGGGGCTATTTATACGTTGCTCCATTTCCCGCGAAACACTTTCCTTGTTGTTCAATTTCTTCGCCTTAGGCAGGGCAAATATTAATCTCCCGCTCAATCTATCTAAGAATTCTACCCAGGGTTTATTGAAATGAAAACAACAACATAAAAATCAAATCTCCGCTATAAAAATTGTTTGCAATAATCAAAATAAAAGCCACAGGAATGTAATTATCTAGCCAGGCTGTTTTTAAATCAAATGGATTTAAAAACAGGCGGTATATGAAAACTATTTTAAAATAAATAGAAAAACATTTTTTTAAAAAATCTGTTTTACATATAAATGCTTGTGTTTTGATACACGCATTCTTTTTAAATAATAATGAAAATTTAAACCCTAAACGTTTAATTAAAATTAAAAGCTTAATAAATTTCTTTTTTTTTTTGTTTAATAACAACACCATTGAACCGGATTTCAATCAGGTTCAATATATAACAATAGACTACATGCCGTATATTTAAGGCAATGTGATTTAGTATGTTAATTAAAACAGATATCAATTTTAAAATAGATTTATAATATTAACGCTGTGATACACAAATGGGGATCAATGACCTTAAGAAGCGTGTACATGAATTAGGACCTTGCTTAAATACAACCTTATTTGAATTACAGTTTATGAGAATAATACAGTAAATATGCATTTTAAAAGATATAACAAGTTTTATCTGGTTAATAGTATACGTTATATCAATCATTTGAAACTAATAAGCATTTTTGCATATTTATTTCAGAAATTCTGATTTGACAGAATTACTAAATGTTGTTTACTAGCGTAATCAAAGATTGTTCAAATGAGAGGGCAGCTAGCTTAAATAAGCTTTAAGATGACATTTTTAATAAATAATAAAGATAAAGACATAATGGTTTACAGAGGTCACATCATTATGGCTTATAGATATAGTAGGGTGATATAAAATATTACTAAGAAGTTTGCGGTGCTGACTGAAGTGATAGCATTAGAAATGTTAAGTCCACTCTAGGGCCGAGAGGCTTCATCAATTATTAATGGATGCGAGGGTCCACTGCACTTATGACAAGGTGGTATTTGAAAAAGTGGTTGGTAGGGAATGCCGTGGTCTGGGTTTTTCAATGTTATCCCATGCAGAGCCTCACTACAACCTGACATTGTTCTGAAGTCATTGCTTCCAAACTCTATTTTGGAACAAGCCATGAAAAGAAGTGATCCGGGACCTCCAGATATTAGTTTTCACAAAGCAAGAATACGAAATTAATAATGCTATCAAGAGTAAGCAATGCTAAATAAGATTCAGGTCTTTATTGACACTGATATGTTAACTAAAGCCTTCCCAAATTAATAATATCTAGTGTAATGACATGACAAAATTTAACCCATTCTAAAAGGTACATGTATAACTTTTGAATATTAATTAGAATGTCAAAATATAAAAAGGGAAAATATTGTCCCTTCATTAAACAAACGTAACTATGCTTAACAGGTAAATAATTATATAGCCCAAACACAATGCTTGATGGGATGGCAAACAAATGATTGATTACTAAACAGAAAGGTAAGGCCATTTAATTTACTTTAAAGAATATTAAATATAATTAAATCAATAGTGCTAAGTGTGATAAGAAATCGATATCATAAAAGATGACAGCTTATAGTCTGCTATTGAGCTAATATCACCTTTAAACAGTAATATTCAATCAAGTGAACCTTAGTTTTGTAAGAAGACTTGCATTTAAATATTTAAGTATCCCATAATATCGGGATAAAAAATCATAATAATATCGGTTAACAAGATTGAGTCATTAGCATATTAAAATCAAATTATACCACAATACATAATTATAATAAATAAAAATTTAAGTTTGCAGCATTAAAATAGTGAGAGATAGATAAAGCATGAAACCCAATAAATACAGTTACAGATTAAATTTATAGATTTGTGCATTTATATTTACAGAGAGAGAGAGTCATTATAATTTGCACTACCTCACCAATTATTAGATAGATAAAGAGTTACATTGTAATTAAAAATAAATTATAGTTAAATGAGTGAAGGTTAAAAGTTCATGTTAGCAGCATGGGTGGAATTTTGTCTGGTGATTCAATAGCTTAATGGCTGTACAGATTAATATACATGAAAAATAAAATATGGAAAGCATGGTCAGCAATACAGAGTTCAGATAAATTAATGGTTAGCATCTTTTGAGAGTTAATTCAGGATTTGATTAAAGCAGTTTTTGAGTGGCAATGGCATGGTGGTAAGGGAACCATCTTGGAAAGGGAAAGCAAATTTCTTCTCTCTACTCAGAAGATTTTATCAAGATTTTGAGTGACATGGATTTGTTTAGCAACACTTCTCTGAAAAGTAAAAGCAGAGTGCCTTGTATTGAATTTGGCTGTATTTATATGCCAATAAAACATTCTAGAAACTTCTTTTTATGTCACTGCTTGAAGCGGTCAGATGTGTATTACCTGCCATGATTTCACTCATCATTTGTTTAAAATTACATTTGAAAGATGAAAACAAGATAAATTCTGGAGAGTATTGTTCTACTGTATTACTAAATTGTAAATAGATTCAATAGATATAATTTCCATTAAAATTTAGGATTGCTAAGTTTCATCTAATTTGACATTTTAAATTAAATGAAGTACATTCTTTTGTTTCTTAAGTTTAATGTTGTGTTAACCTTCTCTAGTATTGCATCTGTTTTATAATAATAATAATACATGAATTATTTAAATCAAATAATATACAGAATATATTTAAATAAATGAATAAATATTATTTATAATAGTTTATGTATTTGAAATACACACACACATATACATGATTGTTTAAGGCGAAGGAAATTTTAAATATTTCCAAATTAAAACTTAAATAAATATTGTCTCTGTTTAAAATAACTGTTGACAATTTACAAGAGGGAGATCAATCACATGTATGTGTACTTACAGTCCCTGATAATTAAATGTGAACAGAGTTGGGTTTGAACCTCTGGTTTAAGGTTATTAATATCACCAGATAGTGAAGCAAAATATGTATAACAGACATTACTGCTTCATATTCCCCTAATTAAAGGAATGAGGAAAAAAACAAATAAAAAAAAAGATTTTACTTTACATTAATAAATTTCATTCCAGGTCGCAACAGAATGCATGGTTTATTAGTTCCTATTCCAAAAAAAATTTCTAACATAACAAATTCATTTACTTACCCATATTATTAGTTTTTGTCTCAGCTATGAATGACTATTATTAGTAAACAAAGATATTTTACTATAGAAAGGATTTTCCTACTCAGTTATTCCTGTTTAACTTTTTATGGTACCATTTTACCGAATTAGTCCATCCTATTGGAAATCACCTCCTGTTATTCTTTCTCTGGATCAGGCAAGACCTATGGTTTTAACTGACATGTGTTATAGGTTCCCTTAATGACCCCTTTATCCCTTATGAGGAATGCATTCTCCCTGCATTCCTTCTGGATCATATAAGGTCCTTTGTATAGAATTTGTGAAATTCTTGTCATGCAACATTACTAAGTTGAGGGATTAGGATCCAGAGTTGATTTGCCATGTCTTTTATATCAACTTCTTCAGGTTCAACAAAATGGTTGCTGATAATCTTTTGAAAATTTTGTGAAATTCTTGTCATACAACATTACTAAGTTGAGGGATTAGGATCCAGAGTCGATTTGCCATGTCTTTTATATTGACTTCTTCAGGTTCAACAAAATGGTTGCCGATAATCTTTTGAAAATATGTTTCACCCACGAAGGGGCCTTTAATCGGTCCTGAAAACTCCTTTTCTTTACTGACAATCTATTCCCTTTTATTTTTCCCATGCTACTACAATAACATTCTTCTAGTATCATTGTACAAGTTATTGTTTCAGTAGGATACACATCATTATCCAACTTTGTGATCTTCAAACTTCCATCTGCCTTATATACTAAAGATGATACATCATCATTTTTAATTTGTCAGTATTCATCAACCATATTTTCCCCTGACTTGTATACAGTTCCATATCTCTTATCTATCTCTAAAAATTCTTTGCCATCATTTTTAATTTGTCAGTATTCATCAACCATATTTTCCCCTGACTTGTGGACAGTTCCATATCTCTTATCTATCTCTAAAAATTCTTTGCCCTCTAAGTGAAATTTTCCTTTGTTTTTTCACTAGGATTTTTAATTAGCTCCACTTCATTTTGTTTTTCAGAATCAGGTATTATTTCTTCTTCAGTGTTATCTTCCCGATCTGATGTATCATTCTCTTGGAAATCATATTTGTTACCACCACTATGTCCACTTTCTTTTCATACTCATTACTTTCATTTTCAAGATTTTCATCACAGTCTTTTCTATTCTGATCAGCCTCCTTTACATGCAGTTACAAAATTTTCTTCGCTACTATGCTTTTTGATTTGCTTAGCTGCTTCACTTTCATAGCCAATACTAATATTTTCAATAAAAAGTTTTCAGATTACTTGTTGTGAGATTCATCTCCACCTTAAACTTTCCCAACATCCTTTAAACATTCCATTGAGTCTCCTTTAAGTTCAGTCATGGCATATTCTAATTCATCGATCATTTCTTCAGTTTCATTATTTGTTTCTTCTGCTATTTCCTTGTCTTTCATTTGATTTGAAGCTGCATCTTTTATTCTTTGACTGGTATCACTATCATTAACTTTATCAGAGATTTCCACCTCCTCAATGTTCTTCAACTTATTAGTAATTTTATTAAGACTTCCTTTTACTTCATTATTAGAATCCTTTTCCATTTCAACAGTAACTGAAAATTTTAGATTCTTTTCCTACAGCCTCAGAAGAAATTTCCCTATCCTGTTCATAACCTGTGATCATTATCCTCATTTTCTGATGCCTAAATCATGTTTCCTTCATCATTGCTATCAAGTGTTTCATCAGCAACTCTGTCTGATTCTGTACTCTGTTGTTCATTACTGTCTTTGCAGGATAGTATATACCCATGTTCCAAATCTTTTTGCAGTGAACTATCTGTTGAATCTGACTCCCTTTGATCTTCAGTCCTGATTCTTCATACTAGTTTTATCTGCTTTAACTCTTGTCGTAGATCCTCCACTGTATTCTTGAAGTTCAGTTGCATTTTTGCCTGGTTTCTTTTATTTCTTGTATCTCTTTCTTAGTTGTTTCTTGGTCATGTTTAGCATTCTCCCCCATCTCATAAAGTTGATTTTTTATCTCACTTTGTGCTTCTTGGAGGACCCTTAACTGTTCACCATGTGCCATGACATTCTGTTACATTTATTTTAGTATAGATTCAGAGCATTGGACTTGATTGCAAATCAGTTTGACACTCCTCTTTCATGTCCTGGATAACAAGCACTGCTTCCTTAAAAGTCTATCTCACCCACTCTTCCATCTCCTGGCTTCTCTCCTCAATTCTCTGAAACCTTTCATTAATCTCTTGAGTATCCCTTTGTATCTTCTTGGAAGTGTATTCGAGATTATTCTTCAGCTTGTTTCTTGGACTTCTCAGCTTCTTTCAAGATTAATTTTTCAGTCTATTCTTTAGATTCTTTAGCCTGTTTCAGTATTAATTCATTTTTGTTTCTCTAAAAAACTTGCACATTTGTAATTAACAGACTGTGGCTGCCCTCTACTGTTCCTGGTTCTAGTTTCATATTATCTACTAAATTTTCGGGATCTTAAATGTAATCTCTGGGCTTTAGGTGTCTATTAGAATGCCATATTCTAGTCCTATATCACTGCTTTCACTCTCATTTTCTGCTTGGCTGATATTTTCCAAATCACTTTTCCCATTGTCACTGCAGTCTATTTCCTGGATATTCATCCTGCCAATTGCACTACTGTTTCTTTAAACTTTATTATTTATTTACAGGTTATTCACCTTCCTGTCTTCCCTCAATCATCTCTTACTGTTTTCCCACTTTCCTATCTCTGCCCTACTCTACTTTTATGATGCCAATCTATTCTGCTATTTACCCTGCTCTGCCTCATTGCTTACACATCTACATCTAATAATATTATAATTTGATGTCTGTACTTCTTCAAAGTAATATACACATAATTATATAATTGATTATTTATAAATACAGTAATCAGATATATTTTAAAAAAATTATTTACTTAGTAGCGCTTTCAACTATCCTTGTAGTCTTTATCAACTAACACTTTGAAGCTAACCTCCCCACAATTCCGTGATCTTAACATTTGCTGCCTACCTGTTAATTAAGTCATGTTTGTATTTGTACATTAGCATAGCTTCTTTTATTTTTCTTTTGTTGTTATTTTTTTCAATTTGCAATATTTTAACGTTGTTGTAATTGAAGTTAAAACCATAAATATATGAATTATTATGGTCATGAAAAACGGATGCTGAAACATTATCTACTTTGCAATTTCGATTCGATTTCTGAACCCTTTAACAACAGCAAATGCTCTTTAGTTCTTTTTTCCAACATACATCTTGATTTACCTATATATCCACTACCACACCTACATATCCATTTATAAATGATTGTAATCAGATACTTTAATAAAAACTGATACGAATTATGAAATTACTAAATTACTTCCGTTCTGTCCTTTATTATAATACACAATTTTATTTTTCACACTTGCAGAGAGTTTACAATTTCAACAATTTCTAATTTTAAAAATATATATGGGGGGGGGGGAGATGAGATTAATGAGAATTTTTTTTTTTTATGTAAAAACAAATTACAGAAATGATATATAATTAATCAAATCCTAACACATATGTTAGGATTAAAAATCCTTACTGTTTAATTACATACTATCCCTGCATTAGCAAATAAAATCAAAAAATTACATAATTTCTAATATTTCAGAGTATTAACATGTAGTAAATTTAAAAGATTTTATAAGAGTTAATATGCAGAAAGAAAATAATGGAAATAAACATCTTCACAGCTCTTAAACTAAGATGCTTTAAATTGGTCTTTATAATAAGATAGTAGACTTAAAGATAAGACAGCCACTCCTATCTTTTCAAAATTCCCTATCTTGTGCCTTAGTTTGAGAGTTTTATTAATACTTAACATGGTATTGTTGAGATATTATAAAAAAACAACACAGCGCATGTGTTAGGATGAAAAATCCTTACTGTTTAGTTACATACTATCCCTGCGCTAGCAAATAAAATCAAATGTTAGAAATTATATGTATATATTCAATAATTAAAATTACCCCAAATTCAAAACTAAAGCAATCTAGCAACATAAATAAACTCTAAAACACAAGACTTAGTTTCACTGCTACAAGCAGACTTCACAAATGCAAAGAACTAAAACAAATTAACAAATATATATACTACATATTACCTACAATTCCCAATTCTTTTCATACACCCTTAATATTAAAATAACCCTTAAACAAGTTAATTGCTTCAGAATCATAAATTTTTAATAATAAAGCTCTTAATTCTTTTTATTTCATTTCTTTCATACTATTAGGTTATTTTCTTTGAAAGAAATAAGATATAAAAAGGAATTAAAGAATCTTTATTATTAAAAATTTATGATTCTGAAGCAATTAACTTGTTTAAGAATTTTTTTAATATTAAGAGTGTATGGAAAGGAACTGTGGGAAATATGTAATATATTTGTTGATTTATTTTAGTCCTTTGCACTTGAGCTGTCTGCTTGTAGTAGTGAAATCAATGACTGTGTTTTAGAGTTTATTTCTTTGGCTAGTCTGGTTTAGTTTTGAATTTGGGTAATTTTAATTATTTTGTTGACTAGTTTGGCTTTAAGCTTTTAATGTATATATATATTAAAATTAATAGTTATCATTTTCATTTGTATTTAAATGCTTCAAATATTCAGGAAAAAATGTTAATCCAAGACTGTTTAGGAACCAAGCATGGCAGAGTAACATATTATAGTTTGCATATTTAAAATTATTAAATATACATTCTTACACATACAGCATATATATCACTCATCACATTTATATTAATTGATTTATTAGGAACTAAAAAATTAACAATTTCAATTATAATATTAGTGTACTATAATTGTCATAAAGAAAGAACAAATATTTAAATGAAAATAACAATAGTAAAAATTTTTTATTAATACAGTCATTTCCAAGATTGCAAAACAATGATATTCTTTTATCACCATAGCATTCAGAATATAGCATACCATAATTAAATTATAAACAATAAAGCTTCTTTGTGTTTGTCTGAAGGTTTGTGATTATGGCATTAGTATTATTTATTTGTTGGATTATTTCCATCATCTAATATTAAGTACTGAATGTTTTTAGAATAAAATAAAACTTTATTTAAACTTTCTAAATACATTCATCTGTTAGGAATAGCACACAGGTTAGTACTTAACCCATTTCAAGATATATTAGTCACTCTTCTTCAGGTGTTTTTGGCCTTATCACTGACATAGTATGGAAATCAAACCAGCACATTTGGATTCTTGAATATTGAATTTTAAGGTACACTATAACCGACTGAACTATTCTGCTAAAGGCAACAGTCAGTAGAAATTTCATATACATATCTATGAGAGTCTTTCTGATTTCTCCACTTTTTTCTTAAGAGTAATGTTAATTAGTGATTCCCAGACATTATTTACAGATGAAAATAGTGCAACAAATAATTAATAACAATAAAATTTCTTGGTTTCAAATAATATATATATATTTAACAAGGAGATACTATTTTTCATGCAAAAAAATTAAATACTTCTCATAGATAGCATAACTGCTATATTAGTTAATTTTTTAGTCTTTCAAATTCTTATTATTACAATTAATGCTAATTTAAATTCTTCTTATTTTTTGTTATAAATATTCTCTTATAAAGATACTGTACTTTATTATTTCTTCTTGTATCGTGTACCTCTTTGCAAGTAGTCAATTTAAAAGACATGTTTATATCTTATGTGTTTATTTAATATAAATCAAATTAGTCTCTTGTTATTTAATTTTTTGAGTGAAATATTTTTAATTTATTACCAATAAGTTGAATGAACATTGACAGGTTTTTTTTATTAAGACCAATAAGCGAAAACTTGTCAATCAACATCAAGTATTTTCTTTATTTTATAAAAATTGAGAATAAAAAAAATCTAATAAAAAAATATGGTATTCATAAACATAGTATATCATCATCAATTAATCAACAATTCCTTGGAATTAAATTCATATTTTTATTTTGTTTTTATCAATAATACGTATATGTTTCATGTAAAGTTTTTTTATATTTGCAGACACATCCATACACTAATTTAAATCTTGGCTAAATATACATATTTCACTGACTAAATCATGCTTGCATTTATGCCATTTTTATTATTGAATACGACTAAAATTAAGAATTAACAAACAACAATTTGTTCCATCATATAAATAGATATACCAATCTCTCTCTCTCTCTCTCTCTCTCATGCACTCACCTCCCTTCCTCCCTACTCACTTATCTACTTACCCAGCTACCTACTCATCTACCTACATTTCTCCCTATTTTCCTCCTTCCTTATCTACATCCCTTCCTACCTATCTGCCTATCCACCTATGTACCTATCTACCCACTCACTACCTACCTATAAACTCAGTTACCCAATCATCTACTTAACTATCTATCTACCTATCCACCCACCTATGTACCCACTTACCTCCCTGCCTACCCACCTTCTAACTACCTATCTACAACCACTCCCCCTTTCCTAACTACCTACCACACACCTACCCATTTATCCATCTAATCACCCTTTCTTTTTTCTTACCTGCCTGCTCTCCCACTAATCTACTCACCTATCTTCTTACTTACCTACCTACTCACCCATTTACCCATCTCTTCATCCCCTATCTTGCTTCTTACCAGACTATTTTCCTTTTGCCTACTTACCTATTTACCCACTTATCTCCCTATTCTATCTACCCATCAGCCCATTTACCCATCTCCCTCCCTCTATACCTGCCTGCCTGCTAACTACCTACCAACTTATCCATCTATCCTTTAGCTCTCTCTGCTGGCTGCTTGATTATCTGTCTATTCTATCTGTTTGTTTGTTTACCTGAATGCCTATTTACCAAACTGTCTGCTTGTTTGTCAGTCTATCATTCTATTTAACTGTTTGTCTATCTGTTTTCTGTCTTGCTGATTGGCTGTCTGTTTGTATATTTATCAGAGAATTTTATTAAAAAGTTTATATCTGAATTAAGGAAGCCTAGAGCGTAGTATGAAAACACTTTATTATACACTGGATAAATTTATCAATATGAAGATTGAAATATGCACTAGAATGTGTTAAATTTCACTCCTCATTTATTACCAATATCTTTAAGTGGAGCTTTCAGTCTATGCTTTGTGTGTGAGTATATATATTGAAAGAGATGGCTTACAACTAGCCTTCACACCTGTCCCAATTTCTTTCACAATGTTTGAATTCAGACCAAGTGGTAGGCAAATAAGATATCTTATATTCTACTTATATACATATAGTATGTACATGTATAAACATACATATAGACTGATATGTTTGAGAAATTAATTCTTTTTTTTATCTATTGTAAGAAAGCGAACAAATTCATTATAGACATGAAGTATATATGCATATAAACATATATATAAACTAATATGTTTGTCTATTTGTAGAAATTAATTATTTTTCTTTTATTCATTTAATATCATTAACTAAAAAATTAATTGACTTATAGAATGGACATAATCAAACATTAAAATTTATGTGAGGTCAAAATTGTTGCTAAATCATCAAATTTGGAATAATGAAGATTAAATAAAAATAATAATAATAATGTTTTTCTGAAGGTTTGTGATGATGGTGTTCTAGCTGTATTTTTATATTGGACTGTTCTCATCATCTAATATGTGTGTTGAATGTCTTTAGAAAAGTTTAATTTTAGTTAAATATTCCAAATGCATTCAACTGTTAGTAATATCACAGCAAACAGGTTAGTATATGCACCAACTCTAGTAATATCACAGCAAACAAATGTTAGTAATATCACAGCAAACAAGTTAGTATATGCACTAACTGTTAGTAATATCACAGCAAACAGTACAAAGAAGAAAATTTAAGGAAGCTGCTCACATGACAATGGCAAAAAAATCCCATAAGCCAACCTAATGTGACTATACATAATGTATGGAAACCACTAATCAACTTTGCTCTCAGGAAAAAGTGGAGAAATCAGGAGGAACCTCATAGATAATTATATGAAATTACTACATACTGTTGCCTTTGGCAGGATGGCTCAGTTGATTAGAGTGTTGCCTTAAAAATTCAATAATCAAGAATCTAAGGGCCCAGGTTTGAATCCCATGCTAGTACTGTCACTGGTCAGGCCAGCAACACCTGAAGAAGAGGGGAGAAAAATACCTCAACAGTTAGTGCATATACTAACCTGTTTGCTGTGATATTACTAACATTAGTTTGCTGTGATATTACTAACAGTTGGTGCATATACTAACCTGTTTTCTGTGATATTACTAACAGTTGAATGCATTTGGAATATTTAACTAAAATTAAACTTTTCTAAAGACATTCAACATACACAATAGATGATGAAAATAGTCCAATATAAAAATACAGATAATAATAATGTTTATAATTTGTTTTTTTATTAAGTTGTAACAATAGATTTTTAGCTAGCATGAGACAATCTAGCAGAATTTCTCTTTACTTGTGTTTTAATGGCAGAATGGTCAAGACATAAAAATAAAAAGTCTTTTATTTTAAAAGTAATCTAAAATCTTTTTAATTTGGATAGAAGAAAACTGGAAAGTTAAACTTTAATTTATAATTAGCAGGAATGAACTAGTGATTTAATTTATTCTGCAAGATTGAATTCATTAGAATGAAAATGAGGCAAAGGAAATGTGAAACTACTAGAAATTGACTGTTTTCTTTAAAAGCTATTTTTATATATACATTGAAGCCATGTTATAAATAACAGTTTATAATAAAGAAATCATTACAATGTATTCAGGGTAAAAAGCCAATGCTGTAGGACCTTCCAAAGCTAGCTTCAATGTCATTATGAAATTATGGAATTTGTGAAATTATGAAATTATAAAATTTCACAATCAAAATGTCTATTTAAAGAATGCTGGTGTACAGCAAGCTTCCATGGATTTATATACATTCAGGCGAGATATTTCATATGTGTTTGTTTTAATCAAGGAACATGAAATACATATTTAGCAACAGTTGGTGAGCAAGAACAGTATACATGGAGATTGACATTTAAATCTATAAACTCTTAGCAGGAGATAAAATGCTTGCTTTTCTCAAGATAAATATATTTTATTTTGATTCACGTGATTATTGTTTTTTGCTTTTGTCATTTTTATTTGAAAGTTTATGTATTGTAATTTTTTTGTATTGTGTATTCAAGATTCATTTTTCAAATTCGATCATCTGCAATCTAAAAGTGGAAGCAGTGAATAGATGTTGATGCATTTTAAAAAATGAATCATCTTCAATTTACATGTTTTTTGTTTTTTTTTAATAAAAGTGAATTTACAGATTCCTCTGGAAATTCAACATTGATCCATCAAGGTGACCTCAAGTAAGGTTTATATATATATTGTAACCATCAACATTAATCAAGCTTAATACCTTGATGTCAGAGAACTACTATAATCAGACCCATCTTACTATAACCTAATAGACTGAAGGGACGTACCAATGTCTACCACATTGGCACCAAGTACTGTAATAGAATTCTTTATAACCAAAGGCTTTAATCATTGGGCAGCCAAGAACTCTACCCATCAATCTAACTGAAAGCTCTCATCATTGTGGTGCCAAGAACTATAACCAAAAGCATATCATGCCATCTATATTATGCACCAAAGACTATAACCAAAATCTGGAGCAAATTACCACAAACAAAACTAATGATATAACATATTGTTATGATCTAATCTGGTCGCAGCCAGGGTGTACCGTGAAGACCTATCATAGTAGTATGTGAAAATACATTAGACAAATTACAAGTATGCAATTTTATTATCCTTCAAACCTTAATTTGCGATTTTTCATTGCATGAGACCTTATGGCCGACCATGGACAAGATGGCATAATTTGTGGAACTACTAAAGATTATGAATTTTAAAATTACATATATGATTTTTAATACAAATGCTAGTCTAGGTAAGAGCTTTGCAATAATAAATAAACATGGAATACTTGGGTTCTTTTCTATAATTTAATAAATATCAATGAGACTCTTGTTATACTGATGAATGACAATTAAAACATTAAGTAAATACATTTAATCATGTCATTATCTGGTAATCTGTTTATAAGTTTATAAAATCAATCAATTATGTACCATGTACTCGAATCATGATGGAAAAGGTAAATGGGATTTTATTTTACCTTACACATCATAAACTACCAAGGACAAAAAGCATTCAAATGTTTTTCTCAAAATATTACTAAACTCTTATATCATGCTGACAATAGTATGTACTTCAATGAATGCTCTATTCAAGATACATGATTTCTGATTTTATGAATGACAAATAGCAACGGCACAGTAAGTTTAATTATAAATCAATATTTATTTACAATTTTTATGACTAATAAGTAATTGATGTTTAATGTAATAACTAAATACATAAATAAACAAATAAATAAATTATAATTCCATTGGCTTCCTTCAATAACATATCATAGGCACAGTTTTATAAAGCCTAATCATACATTATATTACAATTTGATATAATTGATGTCTTGAGGAAATTATACAAAAATTCAACATCAAATCATGAAATATCCACTGTGTCAGTTCCAGAACCAATAAACCTATACTGTAGACCTATAATAATGTAATAAATAATATTATATTTGTAGGATTTAGCTATAATGCTAACACTAAATAAAAATGAAAATTTAAACTTAAATTCAGATAAAATATTAATTAACAAACAGTTAATTATTATGAAGTAACTTAGATAGAATGTCCTGCTACACTTTATGACTTAACTTATAAATTATGCTTATAAATGGAAAATGATTTTAGCAGAATAACCAAAATACTTTGCCCAAACTTATATTTATGAAGTAAAATCATATTCCTGTGGATGCATTCATCTGCACATAGGAATTATATAACACTGAGTGCCTTGTGGATTTATACACCATCATAAAGCAATAAATATAATTACACAATTCCGTGGATTAACCACCAGTGCAGGAATGAGTGTAAAAATACAGAAAGTGGCAATTAATTAATCTGCGGATTAACCACCAGCACAGATTAATGCCTTTTAACATTATAAAGCAATATTACTATTTACTTCATATTTAAAGTGCAAAAATCATCCTCCTCAGTTATTCTGACCATTCAGAAAACACTAGTATTTTAGCAGATGTGGGTTCATGCATAATAAAAAGTGTTTCACTAATCAGGACAACTAATATATTAAATTATCTTGCTTAGAATAAAAACATAGCAACAATGTAATATAAGTGACATTAGTATAGGAATAGAACTCTGGAAAGACTCACAAGACACTTCATGAGAGGTTGACACATATCATAAATTCATTAGTAATTTTCAAGCTTTTTTGCAAGTGCTATTCCCTTGAATAAGTATTTTATTCAATCCCATTATTTTAATTTAAATTTAATAAAATATAACTCATGAACTTCACATACAAGTTCATATAACAATAAAATTAAATTAATTCATTTTTACTTAAATACATGAATTCTAGCAGGTGTGCGTGTGACATAAATTAAATTGTACAGCATTTTATAATAATAAATATGATCCGTGAAATCCATGTAAAAATGTCTTGAACAATAAATACACAAAGTAATAATTATAATTATAGTTGAATTCCATAGATGTAATTATATCTATTTGTCTTAGTTATTATAAGCACTTTTAAATTAATGATTTTACGTGGCTCCACGAATATAAAACAATTCCAAAAACATGACATGCAGAGTTTAAAGAAAAATGTTCTTCATAAGTTATTAAATTCTACATTTCTATATAAAACTGTTCCAAGTTTATAACATCCAGGCTAATATTTATTTATCCATGTTTAAATTTAGGGATACTAATTAGAGCAAATAATTTAATAATTCCAAATTAACGATAAAAATTTGAAAGTAGTTTTAGTTAATTATTTGAAGACTGTTATCATTATTCAAATAGTAAAGAAATTAAATAGCAAATACATTACTAGCAGTATATAGTTAAATAAATTAATCAATGCTATATTATTTTAAATTATAAACAGAAATATTAAACCATGTTAATAACTTTAACATTTAACTTTGATTTTAAACCTCTTCTTTTTTAAAAAGAAAGTTTTCATATCTAAAAAACTTCTGTACTTAAAACATTTATTTAGTGTTGCCAAATTGTAGAATAATAAAATATTCCAAACATACCGAGATTCTGCAATTAATTCTGCTTTTAACTTTGAGAGTTCCGACATATTTTTAAATGTAAATATCGATAAAATTATTAGCGATTTTGATCCACTTGACTAGGCGACTTGAACAGATTTTTAAATTTAGCACTTTATTCTATTATTAAATACCACCATTTTATGTTTACATTTGTAGAAAACTTTTTGGTAAATTCGTTTACTTATTAATTATTTTTAAAAAATAAGCTTATTATATTTTGCATACATTTTATTCTTACACCATTTTCTTTTTCTGTCCTATCAGACAAGAATGCTATCATAATCGCGCTCTTTTTTTTTACACTGAAACACATACGTGGTTACTATATTTTTATCTAATAATTAAAAATTAGTTAAACAAATGCTTTTTTAATTCAATGAAAATAATTTCTAAGACTATTTTAAACAAATAAGAATTATTATTATTTTCAATTACTTTTTACTGAATTTTAATATGTGTTGTCAATTTCTAAAAAGTTAAACATAGTTTGATACAAATCAGTGGATGGAAAGAAGCAATTTAAATACATTAAAATAACACAGACAATAAGTAAGGCAAAATATTACTTATTCTCTCTAATAAATTATCTTAAATGCAAGAAAATAATCTGTTCAAAAACGCAAACCAAGGCAATCAAATCACCAAAAAGAAGACAGAGAAATTTTTATACCAGTTATATCGATCTTTATATTTTATACTAAAATATAAGGTTACAATATATATTTAACATTGAGGGAAAACTTTAGGACAAACAAAACTATTTTGTTTACTAATAAGTTTTAATAATATTTACTTGTAATTTTGTTTTACTTCTGAATGCAATTAACCCACTGAGTAAAAGGTCTTTTTCGTATCTATCATTAATTTCACTAGGATTTACACACACTTATAGATGGGAGTGGGGTTATATATATATTTTTAATAAAAAAATAGTTATAAATGCATTTACCCTAGCCTAAAAATATCATTCTAATAATTGCATTAATGGGGTAGTTTTAGAATTAGTGAACTCTCATTTTGTTTTGTTTTATGTATATATTTAATGAATTATATAGTATAATTTTGTACAGTATATAATATACTTCAAATTATTTTGCTTCTCTTTGTGTGAAGCCATTAAGATGATAGAAAAACCATTCTTGATAAACGAATATTTATTTATTTTATTATTTTCTGTTTGTAAATATTTATTATATATGTTGTTAATAAATTAAATTGTTTAAACCAATCTGATCTCTGTTTGATCATCACCATCATCACTGTGCATTTATACCACTAGATATTTGTTCATCACCATCATTATTGTGCATTTATATCATTAAAAGTTTCATTATCACATTATGAATTTACACTGTTAAAGGTTTGATGATCATCATCATCATTATGTATTGCTCATAAATAATTGATCATCATCCGTATTTTTTTATATTTATGCTTATATATAGGCATATTTGGTTAATAATTGAGTAAGTCCATCCCTGAAGAGAGCTGACTGCAAGAACTCCCTGAGTTTGAATTATGTGGAGTAATGGGGCCTAAAAAGGGAGATGTAATGAATATGCACTGGTCTAAGTTACATTGAAATATTATTAGTAAATTATAAGTTAGTATATTGAAAGTAGATGTGATTTGGAACTGGGCATTTCATTGTGACATCTTTAGCATCCTATTCGAATGCACTCCCTTTGTTATATGCCATTCCTGATTCACTAACCTCTGATGTACCCAAATGTGCCGTCGAATCATAAATTTAGGATGTTACTTGTTGTAGGTTAGTTGACACATTTCATTCAAATCATCCAGCTATTTAGCTATATTCATGTTGTATGGTGTATCCAGCGGTTCCGTTATATCTGGCACCATCAACTTTGGGGCATTGGGTTCCATTATAATATATATATTTAACTTAACAATTTATACATGTTACTGTTAATTATTAGCTTATTTAGTTTTAGTTGGATTATCAATTTTAATTGGTGATTGCCTGATATTATCATAGCTCTAGTTTAATGTATGGAAAATGTTCATTAAATTTTACCAGAAGTATTATCTATATTATAAAAGTTCTAAATTGAGAAACCAGAAAAATTAATTCAGAGCTTTTATAACAGAGAGCACTGCTGGAAAAATTTAATGATATTATGATGACATATTTTTCTATATTTATTTCCATGCATGTTTTAATTTGTATATATATTATCATAGCATTTATTATTTTATTATCATGGTTATAATTTTTGTTATGTAACATTATGTATGTCTGCTGAAAAGTGTACTATTAAATCTAGGATAATATTGCAATGATGGTTTTTCAAATTATCAAAAAAAAAAAACATTTAATTTTTTAAATCTTTGACTGAATTAATTGTGTTGACATTAATATTTAATCTTGATTATATTTGGTGTGAAATACTGACTGAACACTTTTTTAGAATTATTTCAAACTAAAAAATTTTAAAGCATAAAGATATAAATAAATGATCATTTATTGAAAATACAAATGTGAAGGTGCATGACTTTGAATTATGCTTTATGTAGTAGGTTAATGCAATGGTAGGAGGTGACTCTGAAACTCAAGATTCATAAATTATGTCTCAGCATTGTCACTTTCCATGATCAAAATCCAAAGAAATAAATCATTTGATTATTTATTTGTTTATTTGCTCTGAGTTATGTGTTACAACTTTCATGTACATCACTATTAAAGCTAAATCTCGGTAAGAAAATTCATGACTCATGTCTTGGAATAAAAACTTGTTAAACAAATTAATTTTTGCATAATAGTTTAAAATAACTAAGCTTGCATAAAGATAACTATACATTTATTTCAATGGTTAGGAAGTAATCAATCTTAGAAAAATAGATTTTGTACTGTAAATAAAAATCCAGGTTCCTGACTTTATGTCTGAGAGTTGCCTTACATCTCTAATTATTAAACTAGTAATAGAGAAAAAAAGATATGTAAAAATAAATAAATAGGGAAATTAAATAAGTTTTCCTGTTAAACCTAGTATTTACTTGGATAGTTAATTGTCATTAAACTATTGTGACTAATTGACTAATATATGACTTACAAAAAACACAACATAGAAAGAAAACCAAGACTTGTATGTTATATAGCTATAATCACATAAATGTAAAAAGACAACCAGTTTTAAGACATTTAAGAAAAATTTATTGATTTTAGAAATAAAATCTTCACCAATAAATCTATCCTAAAAATAATCCATGATTTTCTCCAAGTTCATATTAGGATATATGCCATAATTTTGCTAAAATGTTTAAGGATATCTTTAAATAGTTAACTAATGATTATTGTCACAGAATTATGTCTATGCAGATATAAAAAAAAGATAAACTTCGATTCTAATCCTTAAAGTTTTGGCATGAAGTTTTCAAGTCACTAGCTTAGTAGTATAAATAAAAATAAAAAGTTATTTCTGGATTGGATAGGATTGTGAAAAATATAACTATCTTCCGTTGAAAGTCAGTAGTTAAAACTAATCTAAGTATTTAATTGAGATTGTCAACTGGTATTTATTGTTCATTCATGCATGCATACTTATACATAGTTCTGAAATATTTACATGAATTTTGTTGTTGCTATTGAATGTAATTTGAATATTTTAAAATTCATTTAATTGTTTTCTATTGTTATAATTTTTTTTTAAAATTAAGATTTGCTATGTTATTATTGTTTTCAATCAGTATCAATCTATTGCAGGATATCTCCAAATTTAATCCAGTTTCTCTGATCTTTAGCCTTCTCTCTACATCACATCAGCAAATATCCTTATTTTATCCATCCATCTCTCATATAGTCTTTTTCTAGGTCTTTTACACTCTCTTGAGATCTAGTTTAAGACTTCAATGGTCCATCTATTATCATATCTTCTAGCAATATGACCAGCCTATTTCCATTTCCGTCTCTTAATTTTTTCAATAATGTAAGCATTTCTTATCTGTTCTCTCACTGATGTATTTTCTTTTCAATCTCTTTTTGCTATTCCAAACATAAATATATTTGTACTTTGTTGAGTAGTCTGAAATCTCTGTATTGCTCTTCCATCATGTGACCAGCAGAAAAATAATACAAAGACACTCAACAGTAAGATATGGAAAACATAATATATGGCTGAAAAAATAAGCAGATATAACTAACTGACATTATTGAAAAAATAAAGAGATTGAAATGGAGTTAAACTAGGCATTTTTCTAGATGGATAGCTCTTATGTAAAGTGTTTTAAATTAGATTATGAAATGATAATACAATTTAGATTTTATAATTTAATTATTAAATGTATGAATATTTTGATAATAATTTGTTTACAACTCTTTATTATTATTATTCTTAGGTTCCAATGTTACTAGTGCTTTTGCTGCTCAAAGAAAAGTTGAACCACATGGGCCTTTAGTAAATTCAGAATTTTATCCTGGGTGGATTGATCATTATGGTCACCCACACTCCACTATTCCAAAAGATGTTGTAGTTAAAACTCTGAGAGAAATTCTAAATTTGAATGCTTCAGTTACTATGTAAGGATATTTTATAATTTAAAGCTTTTTTTTAAATGAATAAATATAAATATGTACTACTATAGCTTAAAATTATCTGTAATTAATTTCAATGCACAATAAGTATGTAAATTAAGATCTAAAATATTTAATTACTAGTATTTTTCATTGTTATCTTTCAAATATATTTATAATAAAATGTTTTAATCTTGTACAATTGTTTAATTAACACATATTATTCTTACTTGTTTTATTAGGTTTTATAGTCTCAAATTAAGTACCACAGTGTTTGCCAAATAAGACTATTAGATTATAAAATATATTGAACCAGATGCTTTATCTGCTTCAAAAGTTCCATTGCAAAATTATAACTCACTTTTGTTTTTATAAAGTTTAAAAGAAACTGTATTCGAAAGTTTTATATGTTATAGTGCACACATGCAGCTATAGTTCAAAATTCTCTAATTTTACTTTTTAGTTTAAAAATAAGTTTCTTTTGACACTTAATTTTTTTATCTATTTTTAAAAAAATATTTTAAATTTAAAAAAAAAAAAGAATTTTAACCTTTTAAAGAAAAAAGAAAAGAAAAGCATTTTAATTTTGGAAAGTTTTTAATTGTATTCTTGTTTGTAATCTAATTTTAATTTATTTGTAAAAAGAAAGCTGAGTCCTAATTTTACATTTTTTTAAAATTAATTTTGGATAAGATAGGAACCCTGGTCAGATTTTTAATTATGATTGGGTCTGAGATATAGATTTGCCCTGGGCAAAAACTTCTAATTAAAGATGATGTGGGAGATAAGAATGCACATAAATAGCCCTGGGATTTTAGACTAATTGTTATTCAGCTATTCACTTTTATTTTACTTGTGATGTTTATTGGTATGCTACTTGTGATCCTGATTCGAATTGCTGTGCTGCCTGATTCTAAAAAGATTTCTGTCCGCATCTGGAGATCACCGTTGCTAATAATACCTTTTGCTGTTTGCCATTAGGAAATTCTGCTGAAATTATATTAGTTTTCCAATTGCTAAATAAGATTGTCTCTGCTGAATGCCAAAACTACATGTCATGATGAATCTTATCTACAACATGCTGTGCTAAATCAACCCAAAGACAGACCCTGGATCCCAAGTTGTTCCTTCAATATTATGGCATAAAAGCTGAACAAGAGCTGATTCCTAGGATTGCCTCCAGCCTCCCGAACATAGAAAAGGAAACCAAAATTTTTATAGGAACTTTAAAGTGAAATAAACTGTGTGCACTGCTGAAAGTCATCTACCAGACCTAGCATTTTGCCTTGAGGTAAAAGGTTTTCATATTCCAATCAGCGTTTAAATCTCTTATTAAAGTCTCAGCTTAGTCTTAAAAGAAACTTCACTTTATAATACATTTTGCATATTCAATTTAAATCTCTTTAAGCATTTATTATGTATTTTATTTATAGTGTGTACTAGACTCTTAGTTTTAAGATTCCATATTTTTGTTTTTTATTTATTTATCCGAGAGTGTATTGTGAGTTTCTATTTTATATGCTTTGTACACTTTTTTCTTTTATGTTACTAACCCTTGATAAATGCTTGGGCAGGTATTAGTAATTTTATTTTAACTCATCTGTCCCTTTTTTGTTATACTGTAATTAAATTAGCTAAGTTTAATTTGCATTTCCGGCAGACTACAAATCTTTTGGCCAGTGGTTTATTGAGTGTATTGTTCTGTTTTTCCTAAATCAGAGATTTTATTTCTTCTATTCAAGATTATATAAATCGTAATCTTTTGTTATACTTTCTTATCTTGTATTGGAAATAACCTTGATTACCTTAAAAGTGGTTTATCATGAGTTGTTCTGCAGACATATGACATTCTTGGTCCCGATGTTTTAGTCTGGGTCAAGGAAACCTCACCTGCACTGTTTCGTTATGTTCCCTACAAGACTGTTTTATTTATGAAATCTTCAAATAGGAAAACTGGAATTGGTTTTTATAAACCACTAGCAGGAAGATATTATAAACCCCTCTTTTAAAATTATAGGTGAGAAAATGAACTTATCTGCAGGGTATTTAATGTTTCAAAACTCACATACATGCCAGTAAAATCTAGGTCAAACTTTCGTATTTTGTTTGCCTGAGATTTATTTCTTTTCTTAAATTTAATAAACTTTAAAATTATTTATAATTATTTGGCTAATGTTTGTCTTTGTGTTCTTTTCTCAATTGTCTGAATAATCTTAAATATCTCTTTCTCTTCCTGGGTCTAGCTGGTAGCATTCATGATCATCATCAACTTTTGATCACTATAAATCAAATTTTCTAGGTCGTTAGGGACCTAGTGGCACCCTCGGTGATCAAAAGAAGATAGAAGTGACCAGTATAGTATAGTATTCTTAATTAAATAATGAATATGTAGAGAGAGAAAAAGTTTCTTTTAGAAGTTGAATCATGAATATAAATCTGAACAAACATATTATTAACATTAGTAATAAAATGTGATAAATTTTTATTTTGTTTATTTTTTCAAAAGAAATTATTTAATTTTCAAGTATCAATTTGTTGCTTTACCACATTTGATATACTCTTTAGTTAAATTCATTAGCAATTATTATCAATAATCAAATAAAGTAATCAAATGATTTATTGCTTGGGAGTTTATAAAAAAATCAAACATCAGAATAACAGAGCTGGATCACAGTTCATAGACTCTGAACTTCAGTATTGTGACACTAGTATATCACTGCACCACATAGGGCATTAGGCTAGAAATTATCGTCATTAGACCAGATATAAATTTTAATTTAATTAAAGATTAATATGTCAATTACTATTAATTTATATGGGCCAGACTATAATCTAGTAGTTGTATAATTATAAAATAACTCAATTTGGCACATACAAGTTTTAATAAATAACGAGTTATTTACTCTGAATAATATATATTAGTAATTAAGATTAGTAATTTGACTGGCTAGTTAAAAGCAATAAACAATATTGATCACAGAACAATTAATATCTCTGAACATAGGTAAATAAATAGAAAGATAGTTAGAGCTCATCTCTAACTCCATGAATTATTAAAGTCTTTATGTAAATAACTTTGTTTTCTTTAACTCCCATAATTCTAGACAGTTATTCACTAGCAATTTTTCATAAGCACCTTACTGCTCACTTCTTCCTTCAGTCTCTATGATTAGATTGGACTGGAGCTCTTTCTACTGCTAATACTGATCTGCAACTGTGCTACCAGTCTTCACTAGTTTGCTTTTCACTTTACTTTTTTTTTCTTCTTCTTTTACTGACTGACTTCCATATTCTCCTATTAATTGATTTCAACATTCTTCTCTCATTAGAAGTTTCCGCAGACAATTTATTATCTTTGCTAATTTGTATATTGTCAGACTTTATTATAACACAAATTAGATTGTTTATAATTAATACAAAGTGAAATACGATTGATTTTTATTTTTAAAACTATTACATTAATATGCTTTATAGTGCAATGTATTTTAAAGTTTGCAAAATGAGAATTTCACAATTTTTAATTTTTATAAATTAATATTGAAAAATAAATTTCAATAATTTTTATGATTTATTATTACTACATTCATTTTATATTTATTTTAGTTATTTATTTGGGGGTGGAACAGACTTTGGCTTCCAGAAAGGTAATGAATATTTTGCATGTAATGTTATGTTCTTTTTATTATAATCATAATTGTATTATCATATATATTGCTCACTGTCAAAAACAAACCTAGAAGTGAAAATTATATATTTCTACAATCAACTTAAAAGTATTTGTGCAGTAAATGCTAGTTGCTATTGCCTGTCAAACCTAGAATATAGTTTATTACCACAGCTTATATCATATGAATGTCTTCTTACAATAATAATGCCACAAAAAAGCGTACAAAAACTCCAAACAAGAATAATCTAGTGTAAGGAACTTGTAGTGCAACATTTAAGAATTTAATATAAATATATATAATAATAATAATAGTATAATAACTAATTTTTCTTATTGCATTGCCAAATGTATATAATATAATACTAAATGATCTATGTATTTTATTACTGTTTCACAATGCTTTAATTACCACCCTCTTTGACAGTTTTGATTGCCCCAGCAACCTTCTTCAGAACATTATATCTCCTAATCTGAAGAAGATTGCTGGGGCAATCGAAACTGTAAACTGTAGAAATGCGTGAAAAATAAAGCATTGTAAAAGTAGTAAAGTGCTTGGACGTTTGAGTATTATATGGAATAATACAAATATATGAATATAAATATACATCAACATATAATTTACATTTTATATATACATCTTATAATCATCATTTATTTATTCTCTTTTAAATATTATTACATATTTTACCCTTTTTACATTCTATATTTATCGATTAAAACCTCCTATAATCATATATATTCTATTTTTATTTTACTCTTATTACTCTTAAAATATTTAACTCTAACTTACTATCTTTTATCCTTTACATCATTATCATCATCATCCATTTTAAAAAAACTTAATGTTGAAATTAAGTCTGATATTAGAAAGTTGAAGTTTAGATATTATCAAGAATTTCTTAGTGATAAAAATGTTTCTTTGAAATTGAGAACAATAAATTCTTTGATTAAAAAATCTCCTAATCATATTAAATGTATTAAATATAATGAAAGTTTAATTGAGTTACAGAATAATGAAAAATATTTAGCTGATCGGTTTAATGAGTATTTTGCAAATTTATCGATGCATAATGTGCCTGAACAGATTTTGTCTTCTTATTCAAGTTTGAATTCTTTTTATATTCTGATGTTTCTGAATCTCAGTTGTCTGTAGCCTTTGATAGTTTAAAAAATGTCACTTCTTTTGGACTAGATGGTATAACACCTAAGATGCTTAAAGAAAATAAGGTTGCATTTTTGCCTGTTTTGGTTCATTTATTTAATTTATCTTTGCAGTCTGGATCATTTCCAGAATGTCTGAAAGTTAATGTTATTACTCCTGTTTATAAAAAGGGTGATTCTACTCTTATAGTTAATTATAGGCCAATTGCTATTATTTCTGTTTTTTTTTTTAAATTATTGGAAATGATTGTTAAGAATCAAATGTCATTTCTGTTTAAAAATAAAATTTTATCTGACTATCAATATGGTTTTCTCCCTGGCAGAAATACATTAGATGCTTTAAAACATCATGTTTATTATTTAACATCTTCATTGGATCAGGAACTTAAAACATTGGCTATTTATCTTGATTTATCTAAAGCATTTGATTCTGTTAATCATAATATTTTGATTAAGCATTGCTACTTGTATGGTTTTCGTGGATCTATTGGTAGTTGGTTGGAGAGTTATTTGAATGATAGAAAACTTTACTAATATTTATGGTACTGTCAGTGATGTGGTCTTGATTAATTCTGGAGTTCCGCAAGGTTCAGTACTTGGTCCTCAATTGTTTTTAATTTATATTAATGATTTATTTTTATTGAAATTACATTCTAAGATTTTTGGTTTTGCTGATGATATTGCTTTATCTTGTAATGCTGTTTCTTATAATCTTGAAAAATTAGTGAATGAGGATTTGGACTCAGTTGGTAAGTGGCTGGCATATAATTTATTGTTGGCCAATCTAGATAAAACAAAAGGTATTCTTTTTTCTTACAAACTGTTTTTACTCTCCATATTAGTTCTCCATCTCTCCAACTCCCTATTCTTTATTAATGCATCTATTCTTCTATCCTATTCCTTCTCCTAACACAATTATCCTACCTTTTGTATAAATATACTGACATTAAAGTCTTTATCCAAATCTTCTGCATATCACACTATCTTTCTCACTCATCTTGTTGCCTGTCCTTTATTCATAACCCAATTAAATACTATTTTGGCTATTCTTTTGTTATCCATAAACTGCAATCTACTGAACATTTTCATTTTATCTTTTGCATCTCTCATATAAAGACTTGATCATCCCATTTCTCCAAAAAATGCCTCTTTTGCCATCCACACTTCTGCATCTAATGCATGTCTTTATTAACACATAATGCATCATTACCATATGTTAACCCTGCTACTGCCACTCCCTTTTATACAATTCTAGCTACATCATATTTATTATATGAAAACACTGTTAATTTCCAAGCAATTTCTCTGATTACCGAAGATGATTTTCAAATAATTATATCCTTTCACCACACTTAACTTTATATCCCCCAATAAAAAAATTTTGTCTTCTCTCTCCCCAGTATTAATTATCATTACTTTTGATTTTTCTTCACTAAATTTAATCCCCATCTCTTTACCCATCTTTGTGCATGTCCTCAGCATAACTTCCACATCTTTCCTTCTTTCTGCACACAAAAAAAACATCATCCACAAATAAAAAAACCTGACAATGTATATACTCCCTTGCCACCTATTAATGGTATCTCTATCCATCTTTCAGCTCTCTCCATTTCTCTCAAATATAACAAAAAAAAATAGGTAACATAGAGCATCCTTGCCTTAGATCCACATCATTTTTAACTTTAACTGATTATATATTCCCTAATTGATACATATAGTAATTATTTTCATATGTGATGAGATGTGATGCACTGTGACTTCTCCTTATATGGAGTCAGGAATCTCTCAGCAACTATGTCCAGAGAAACCTGTTAGCCACTTTACCTTCCCTTTCCATTCTCCACCCTAAGTTTTCCCATATCCTGCTCCATTCCATTTCCACATCATAATCTTTGTCAACTCCATGGCCTTCATATCTAAATCCTCTTTATCTTTTCCCAAACTGAGCATAAAAGCCAATAATCCACTTTCTGTATAATCACTTTGTTTTATTTATTCTTCCATAACTTCATTATTTGTACCATTTCTGTTTTCAAGCATTTACATTGAATTAACAGATGCCTAATATTTTCTATGCCTTCCTTACACAATTTGCAGACTAAATTACCCATAAATTTCCATTTATGTGTATATTCCCTTATTATTAAAGATCCCATTCGAACCTTAAATAGTAAACTACTTTCATTGCTATTATCATAAATTAACTCATACTCAATGTTCTGTTTACTTATATATATATATATATAAACTCTTTTTACTCTCCATACTAGTTCTCTATCTCTTCAACTCCCTATTCTTTATTAATGAATCTATTCTTCTACCCCATTCCTTACCACTATAACACTCAGCAATCCTCCTAACACAATCATCCCACCTTTTGTAAAAGTATACTGATATAAATTCTTTATCCAAATCTTCTGCATACTGCATTACCTTTCTCACCCATCTTGTTACCTGTCCTTTACTCATAACCCAATTAAATACTATTTTGGCTATTCTTTTATTATCCCTAAACTGCAATCTACTCAACATTTTCATTTTGCTCTTTGCATCTCTTATATAAAAACTTGATTATCTCATTTCTTCTTGAATTGCCTCCCACACATCTGCATCTAATGCATATTTTCCTACTTCCCTTTGTACTTTTTCTAAGTAATCTAATATCCCTTTACTAACACATAATACATCATTCCCATATGTTAACCCTGTTTCTGTCACTCCCTTCCATATAATTCTAGCTACATCATATTTATTATATGAAAACACTGTTAATTTCTTTATCAATCACTTTCTTTTCTTTGCTTCATTTATCAATTTTTTTCCCCATTCATCCAAGCAATTTTTCTGATTACTTAAGATGATTCCCAAATAACTATATCTATTCACCACATTTAACTTTATATCCCCCAATAAAAATTCTTCATTTTCTCTTTCCCTAGTATTAACCATCATTATATTTGATTTTTCTTCACTAAATTTAATCCCCATCTCTTTACCCACCCTTGTACATGTCCTCAGTGTAACTTCCATACCTTCTCTTCTTTTTGCACACAAAACGACATCATCCACAAGATCTGACAAAAGTATATACTCACTTGCCACCTATTAATGGTATCTCTAGCCCTCTTCCTAGTCTTTCTATTGCTCTCTACATTTTTCTCAAATACAACAAAAACAAGGTAGGTGACATAGGGCATCCTTGCCTTAGTCCCATCCTATTTTAATTTTAACTGATTCTATATCCCCTAATTGATATGAATAGTAATTATTTTCATAGCTTCTTAATAATATTCACTAAAGCTTCATCCATTCCCAAATTTGCTAAACTTACCCATAATCTATTTCTATTTACTCTATCATATGCCTTCTCTAAATCTATAAAACTCATATATAACTGCCTACCTGAATTCCTACTCATATCCATAAGTTGTGTAACTACAAATAAACTATCTCCTATACATCTATCTGATCTCAAACCTCCTTGCATTTCCCTCAGTACATTATTTTCTTCCATCCATTTTGTAAACCTTCCAACCAGCATATAAGAGAAACTTTATATAAAACTGATGTTACTGCTATAAGTCTATAATTGTTTAACTTTCTATGATCCTTACCCTTTCCTTTAAATAGTAATCTTACTCTTATATTACTCCAACTACCCAGAAAAACACTCTTCTGTGCCATCTTTTTAAAACATGATAATAGCTTATTTTTGTCCAATGCCCTAAATTCATTACCATCTCTGCTGCCCATTCATCTAAACCTCTTGCCTTTCCACTTTTCAATTTTTTTCCCTGCCTCATTTAGTTCATTTTCTGTAAATCTAATATTCCCATTACTATAAGCTTTCATGTTTTCTGTCACTCTGTCCTTCACATCTAACATCTTTTCTATATCCATTACATACCTATTTAAGATTCTCTCTAATTCTTTTTTAGAGCTACATTCTATTCTCTCATCATCTAGTAATACTGTTTCTCTCTCCCCTACATTTCTCTTTTTAATGTAATTCCAAAATTTTTTACTCCCTTCTCTTCCACTTTTATTAATATCCTCGAACAATTTACTATTCAATTTCATTCTCTCTACATAATTATTTATTTTGGCCAAATTTTTCTTTTCTAAGTACTTTTCACATTTAGCATTAATATCTATTTCACTTTCTTTGTTCTTAATAGCACACTTATATTCTCTGCATGCTTTCCCCCTCTTTTTTACACTTTTACTAACTCTCATTTTTTATTATTCTAAATATTCTCACCTAAAATACTATTTGCCATTTTTTCCATTTCACCACACCAGTCCTTATATTCATCCCCAACTAAATCTCCCATAATTTTTTCAACTTTTATTTTATATTCTTCTAACTTATTCTTATCATTCATTCTTCATCCACATCTTGCACTATCCTTTTTACTTTTATTACTATTTTCATCACATTATTAATCACTTCTATTATAAAGAAATTATGATCACTATTGCATATTCTCTCTCCATTATCAAACACCTTAATTTTCCGTACTTTATTCATTCCCTCTTTCTCTACTAATATATAATCTATTGTGTGGAATATATTATTTCTAGACCATGTGTATTGTCGCTCATAAATATTTGATAAATTTTTAATGCTCAGATTCACTCTGACAAAATTTCATCAAAAGCTGTTCATTCTTATTATCTGCATCATCAATTTTTTCAATATGCCCATTCATATCCCCTATAACCATTATTCCTTTCTTCTTTTCTTTAAAACTCTGTATATCATTGATGATGCTACTGTTCTATTCCAATATAGTTTGACTATCTCCAGTAGCTATATAAACTATAGCCACCATCCATTTCTTGTCTTTCTAACTTTATCTCAAACCACAACTGTTCTTGACATTTAACAGTATTTAAATATCTTTTTGATATAACACCTATACCGCCACCCCTTTTTTCTTTTCTATTTATAGCATGCCATATCAACTCTTCCAGAATAGGTTCTTTTTCTTCTCTTAGATGTGTTTCCATTACTGCTAATATCTCAAGCTCTTCGTTTTTAATTGCTTTATTTAATTCCAGCCACTTTTCTGGTATCCTACCACTTTGCATATTCAAATACCCAATTTTAACAATTTTTTCTTTTCTAACTACTCTTTTATAAATTCTTTTGATTCTTTCTTCTCCATTACATTTATAAATAACTTGCTTATCATTAATTTTACAGACCCATTCCCTCTCCTCATCTACACTTATATCTAAACCAACTACTCTTTGTTTATTTCTTACATTCCATCCATTCTTTTTCTTTTTGATAATACTGCAATTTAAAAGCCCACCCTTTTTTATAAGTTTCCCGAATTATATTCTTTATAAATCAAACTCCCTAAAACTTTACTTCCTTGTTTTTTTAAGTGCAATCTGTCTTTATTATGTAATTCCCTCTTTCCAATAAACCAATTCCACACATTCATAAACATAACATCATTTCTCTCACACATTTTTTTCAATCTCTTATTAAGAAAAGATGTCCTATTTAACAAATACCTCTTGTCAAATCTTGGTAATAATCCAACTATCCCTATTCTTCCTTTAATCTTACTCAAATTCCTAATCAATTCTATGTACTCTTCCATTACTCTCTCTGATGGCTCTGGCAAATTATTAATCCCTACCATAACATACACATCTCTACTATCTTTTTTTAATACTTTATCTGTAACATCCCTAATTCTAACTCCAGACAAACATGCTCTTACATACCTGCTTCTATTTTCCCTTGCAATTATATCCCCACATTCTCTAATTAGTGAATCTCCTATCAATAGTCTCATAGTCTACTTACTTTCTCTGCTCCATCCAGAACCTTCTGAACCTCCTTATCTACTTCTTTCTTATTATTCCTATTCAATAATTCCTTTATCTACTCACACATTGTCTCTAACAATTTTAATTTTGCTTCTATATCTTTTATCTCTTCTTCTATCTTACTTATTCTTTGGCTAACCATCTCCATTACACTGCTAACCCCCCCCCCATTTCTCCTGACACTCCACTAAAACCATACTCTGTCCCATCTTCCTCAACTACATTTTGCTTCCTTTCCCATGACTTTATCTTTAGACTATCTACATTTAGCAACCACTTTCTCACATTTTTGATCACATTTACACACTGTCTACATAATCATAAATCTGTTACATCCTTCCTAGTCTTATTCAAACATATCAAGTGATAAACCTCATCATACATGGTACACTCTACCAGAGAATGCCTACTTTCTTTCTGGCAATTATATATGCATTGTGGAATACAAATGCAATCCATGTTCCTTATTTTCCAAGTCATCTATTCTATATTTGATTTTATACTTCCTCTCCTACTCTTCAAACCCCTTACATGGAAGGATAAAAACTTTATTTTCTTTTAAAACCCATCAATCTATAATCATATACATTTATATTATTAACAGCTCCCTCTTCCTATTGTTTATATAACTAAATCTTTTTATTTTTTACTTTATATCAAAATTTTTTTCAGGCCCAAATCTCTATTTAAAACTGGCTTAATATTATTAGTATAAATAGCCTATTTTATTTTTCTAACCCTTTTATTATCTGTAAATTTTATCATCCTTATACAATTTTTTTCAAACTCATGCCCTGTTTTTAATTTATGTGGTTAATTTTTATCATATTTATGTTGTAATAGTCTTCTATATATTGAATTTTTTGGTTCTCCTACATAATTTACTTTTAGATTATTAATTTGACACTTTTTACAAATAATCTCCAATATTCCATTTATTTCATTATCTGAATTTTTATTATAAATACTAATATACTTATTTTTTAAAATCTAATTATATTTTTTCTCTTTTTATTAACTAATTTAATACATTACTAATTTTTTTATTAATTTTACCTATAACTTTATTAAAATTTTCAACTACATAATTATTTCCTGTCTTTATTCCTATATAGTTAACTTTATTACTACTTTTTTCTTCTTTATTATTATTTATATATTCTATCTTATTTTCTATTAATCTAATATTATCATTTTAATTTATTTTTTGTAGAATTTAATTATTTTAATAACTAATTTATTATGCTATTAGGAGCTAATGAATTACCAGAGTATGGTCCTGCCCAAGTGAGTTATGATTTTGATGCACCTATCTCAGAGTCTGGAGATCTGACTCCAAAGTATTTTGATGTTAGAAATTTAATAGGAGAAGTAAAGCATTTTTTATTTTTTTTTATTTTTTCAAAAAATTTACTGTTTATGCACAGATACATAAATTACAGAGTCAAAACTCTCCATACAGTAGCATGACTCAGTGCAAGGCAGAGTAATCAATAGATGCAAGAAGGTTTGTGCATAAAATCCTTATCTACTGCCAACTCATCCAATATCCCCAGACTAGTTTCTTAAAGAACCAAAGACACCAAAATGTATGGATGCTGAACTGGGTTCATATCAGTATGAGTATACATGCATGTGAGCTTGAATTGAAAAAAATATTGAATTTTCATTTTGGACTGAGTTAGTTTTATAGATAAGTAAAAAGTTAAAAGGTAGCTGTTGGAAGGTTGCATTGGATCCTAAGATCTTGATACAATGCTCTCAGAACCAAGACTCCTCACTGATGGAAGACACACACTAGAGACTAGTCTGGAGATATTGGATGAGTAGACACTAGATAGGAATTTTATGCACAAACCTTCTTGCATCCATTGATTACTCTGGCTTGCACTGGATGGCACTACTGTATGGAGAGTTTTGCTGGTGTAGTAAAGTAGAAAAAGTGGCAAATAGGGTTTTAGGTGAGATTATTCAGAAGAATAAAAGAGAAAAGTGAGAATTAGTATAAGTGTAAAAGAGAAGAAAAAAAGCATGCAGAGAATACAAATGTGCTATTAAAAACAAAGAAAGTGAAAAAGATGTTAATATTAAATGAGAAATCCTTTGCTAATATCATCAATGCTATATTATAGTCCCGATATTTTTCATAAGGTAGTTATTTTCTATTCATTAATCTTAATTATGTCATCCATTTAGTTATGGCAGATGTGAAATAAACATTTAGTTTTTTCTTCAACTCCTGATATAAAACTTTCAGGAGTTCTAGGGTCACAAAGTCGATTTGCTTATTCCTGTACATCTTTTTCCACAACTCACATAAGCATAGACATTATTATTTTATCATTTTATTTGTGAGCATATATCTTTTACTATGATCCACATAACTCTTCCATGACACAGCATTATCCATATTAAATTTATGAAAGATGTTGCTTAGTGACACGATTTTTCTTGATCCCTCATTCCACACAGGAATTTATATTAAGACTATGCTATTCTGCTATGATCCTGTACATGCTCTAATGACTGTTGACTTGCTCCATTCTGCTATGTGCAGGATATAAATTTAATATCAGTCAGGCAACATCAGTAACTTAAATAAATCTTAAGTACAACATTATAATAACAAAATAAATTTATTTAATATCAGTAACAAAATAGGAAAAGAATGATGAATAGAAAATGATTTTTTATTAGAAAAAAATTATAGTCTATTAATAAGCTTCTGCATGCATGTGTCAATTTGTATACACACTCAGTAGATAAACATAATCTATTGTTGTGTCTCTTAATTGAAGAAAGTTCTTCATGAATCTATTTGGGTATAACTGCAATATATATATATATATGTGTGTGTGTGTGCATGTGTGTGTGTGTGTTAAGAACAGAAATTAATTATAAACTATATCACCATTACACAGACAATTAGATGCCACTGTAATATGCAATTCATCCTCACAATTATTATACTTCCTCACAGTTCATTATACTGCTTTCATTTTCATTGCACACATATATAAATCCTAATGGGAGTTTTTATGGAAGAGTCCATTTACGCATAGTCATGCTCATTTGTATAATATACATTTAAATGTATGATTGGCATATGCAGATTTTTTAGAGTAGCTTAATAATAGTAATGAGATAGTTTATTCAGGAACTGTCTGTTCATATTTATATAGGAAAGTTATAATCTTTATTTACATTTTTGTATATATATTATACACACACAGACCATCCAATAATTAAGATTATATTTTAATGGTATTCTTATAAAACATGAATTGATATAGGTCACTAATTAAGTATATCTGGAATGTATTATAACAAGAAAGGATTAGGATCATCCTCTTTTTACAATTTTACTTCTTTATCCCTGGGCAGAAATTACATAATTAATAATCATGTATTTTAATATTAAATACATTTTCAAATAAAGTTTAAGGATATTATACTACTACAAATGACTTGAATAACATTTTGGATGAATGATGCCATACACATAATTTATCTAAAATTATTTCTTAATCATCATATTCATTATATTTTGGCCATCTAAACAGGACCCATAAAGCTATCTCATCATTTATTCTATCACATTTTGGCTGCCCTAACAAAGATCAAATAAATAGACACTCATTCTATTACTACATATATATATGTGTGTGTGTGTTTAATTTTTGAGTTATAAAGCATTAAGCATATCTGGTAATAAAAGTAATATGAAAAGCATGTTTGTAAAAAAAAAAAGTGGAAGTATATTTAAAGATACAGCAGAATTGGATTACATTTTGACTAACAAAAAATCTATCTATTATAAGATTCTAGTGTATTTAAGAAATTCAAAATAGAAATGAATCATTGATAAATAAGATTTCAGATCCATTTACTGGAAATCTGGAAAGTAAAAAACTATTAATAAAGTCAATATTAACAGCAATTGCTCCTTACTTTCAGAAAAGGTTACAAATCATTTAAAAATATTAACAGACTTTTGACAATGGTTACAGTTGAATGAGTTCAGTAAGAAGAGAATTGATATTGTCCTAAAAGTAGCCATAGAGATAAATATTAAAAAAAGGATATTCATTAGTACATTGTCACTTGCAATAACATAGTGTATGAAAAAATGAATAAATGTGAAAATATTTTTAAATGATTCATTAATACTTGAATGTATGATGATATAATAAAAAACTCTGAATAGTTAGGAAAGTTATAGAAGAGAATAAAATTCACAACATATATTAATATCAAAAAGAAAGTTTGTTTCAGCAATATAAAAGAAAAAGTAGCATTATTGTTTAAAAAAAAAAAAGAAAGACTGACATTATGGAGGGTGTATAAAAGCTCTACAAAGAACAACATAGTAATAAAGAACAAGAAAATGTGTAACACCTATAGTTTCTATATATTTTGAAATACAAATATTTTAAATGAAGAAGTAAGACACACAGTAAATATATGAGGAAAGGAAATAATGAAATTACTAATAAGATTTTAAAAGAAGCAGTTAAATATATTGAAAAATTGTTGTCAAAGATAAGTGTCGAATATCCAAATAATAAAAATGTAAAACAGAGGCAAAACTCTCCATACAGTAGCACCACTTAATGCAAGCCAGAGTAATCAATCGATGTAGGAAGGTTTGTGCATTAAATCCCTATCTAGTGCTCACTCATCCAATATTCTCAGACTAGTTTCTAGAATATGGCTTTTATCAGTGAGGAGCTTTGTATCTGAGAGCACTGCACCTAGATTTTAGGATCTAATGCAACCCTCCAGCAGCCACCTTTTTCCTTATTAGATAACTATAAAGCTTTGGGTCCAAAATAAAAACAATAATGTTTTCAATTCAAACTCATAAGCTTGTATATATAGATCTAAACTCAGTTCAGCATCCATACTTTTTGGAGTCTTTGGATCTTTATAATAAGCTAATAATGTAAAAGGTGGCTACTGAAGAGATGCATTACATCTTAAGAACTAGGTGCAGTGCTTTCAAATCCAAAACTCCTCATTGATGAAAGCAACAAGCTAAAAACTAGTCTGTGGATACTGGATGAGTAGGCACTAAATAGGGATTTTATGCACAAACCTTTCTGCATCCATTGAGTATTCTGGCTTGCACTGAGTGACACTACTATATGGAGAATTTTGCCTCAGTTTAAACAGCTTTTGTTTATTGGTTTAATAAAAATGTACTAGTTGATTGTAAAAATGAATAAGTGATATTGATGTTTGAGAAAAGTGAAAAAGAAAATAGATCTAGCAATAAATACAAGACTTTAACTAAAATCATTACAATTCATCTACAGTAAACTTTGGATTCAAACCAGTAAAAATAACCAATTTGATCTAAAAATGGTTTTAGTCCAATAGATCATATACAAATAAAAGAACAATTCAAACAAAGCAAAACTCTCCATATAGTAGTGCCATCTTTATTTGAATTGTTTAATAACAATTATGTGCTAGTATGAGATAGTGATCATGTGATGTTTAGTGGTTTAACAAATAAAAGAATTTATAGAAAGAACCAATTAGGATAAGTTGTCATTGTGCTTTGTATTTATAGATTACATAAAGGCATTTGATTCTGTAAAAATTTTTACAATGATTAAAGTTTTGGATTCCAATTTTAAAAACTATTTAACAAAAGGGAACAGCAGTAATTAGTTTATAGGATGACCCTAAGAAGATTAATAGTAAAAAAAGTAAATAGTAAGACGATTCCATAAAAGCTTTTAATATATTCAGGGTCATGCAGTTAGTTGGCAGCTGAATATATATATATATATTGTTGAATAAGAACACTAAACACAAATGTTTAATAAAACTTCAAGAGTTTATTTACTCTGAAATAATAATAATAATTGTATTAGTAAGATAGTTAGTATTTCAATTGCTAGTTTAGTAGGTGAATTTAAGATCACTTAGATCTTTCTTTAATTTGCAAGAATCCTTTACTGCTCACACACCTTGTATCAGAGATAATCCAAATAGATATTTAACTAGTGATCTTCTTTTTTTTATTTGCAGAAAAACTTTGCATTGCTAGTTTATTTTTGTTCTTCTTCATCCATTTACTTTGACTCTTCAATACAGTGCTGACACCACTTGTGCACATCTGATGCACTGATTTGGCTTGCAACTTTACAACATTAGGCAACTACACTTGCATACTGGCTACTCTCCACTTTTGCTACACTGAGACTATTAAATCTACTCTTGCACAGTGGCTACCATTAGACATGCTGACACTTTTGCACTGCTTGACAACTCTGCTTAATTCTTCTGCAGACACTTTTATCACTTTGGCTAATTTGCAAAAAGTAATTTTTGTTACATGCAAATTAGACTATTGCTATTTCCAATAAATTCTATTTTCTCTGCATATATAACTAGTTTGTTTATTTCAGGAGTACTTTACATATTAATATTTACAATTTGTATACATACCTATTTTATATATATATTGAATGTAAAAGTATAATAACCGTTATAAAAATATATATAATATATAAACAAATACTTTAACAGTAAAAAAAAAAAAATTGTTTGTTTATATATATGTCTGTGTATGTACATATCTTTTTACAGCATTTTTATAAAAAGTATTTTGTGAACTAAAATGAGAAGCTAAGGAATAAAAATAAATGAAAATTATTTAAGCAATTTATATTTTTAAGATAATGTGGTTATTTTTGCAAAGAATGCTTTAGAGCTTCAAGAAATATTATAAAATCAGATAAAAATAAGAAAATATAATTAAAGATAAATGTTATAATGTTTATAATAATGTTTAAGTCTCTTTTTACAAAATAAAAATATAAAATTTAATAATGAATAAGAAAAAGTACAAATATTTTGATAAGCATATTAATACATTTGGTAACACATAATATTTGAAATGAATCCTAAAATTAAATTTAGATAGACTGCTTTTAGAAGAAATAATTTACTAGTAAAAGGAAATATATCTGCGAGTTTCAAAGGAATATTTTTAATAGATGTCTTTTACCATTACTTACTATATGGATTTAAGTCTTGGATGCATAATGAAAGAGCAATAAAGAGATCTAACCATGCAGTAAAACTTGATGAGATTATGCTATTAATAACAAAGATAGGGCAAACAATATTAAAAAATCAAAAGGTTAAAATGATGCTGAACTGGAATAGTTCTAAAAGAAATGACAGTATGTATGCAGTTAAAATTGTAAGCTGGATTTGAAGAATTTATAAAAAAAATTAGAAAGAAACCATATGGAAGATAACTGGATGAGATAAAGGATTGTTTGGAGTGATGTTGGAGGAGAGATGTTTTGATTGATGATTTACACTTCTGAATATGTAATTTAAATTAAACAAAATAAAATAGTCATAGTAGTATTTACTCATAAAATATTTACTGGAATTAAAACCTTTATAAACTGTGATATCTTACAAATTGCATGTGTAGATATAAAAAATCACTCGTTGTAAACAAACAGTTTATTATCATCCTACAAAGAGGTGAGATTATGTATATGTAATTAAAGATGTATAAAGTTCAAATTGAATTATTTAGACATAAATTTCAAAAAGTCAAAAATTAATTTTTGGTATATATATAAAACATGTTTTGTGGGTTCATCTGTGTAAGATTTTAATTTAAAAATTCCAACGTTTCAACTTGATCACACAAGGCTTGTGTGATCAAGTTGAAATGCTGGAATTTTTAAATTAAAATCTTTCATGGATGAACTCACAAAACATGTTTTTTGTATCTGCAACCTATGAAAACATTCGTATGAACATATATATATATTGTACATATATGTATGTTCTTATGTTCCACACATATATATTATTTAATTGAGGAAAAAAAAAATTTCTTTTATATATATAGATTTATGTGTACGTATATTATATGTGTAATATATAGTTGATAAATTAATAAGTGGTGAATGAATATAATGTTGTAAGAAATGATATTTTAATATGTTATTTTTCTTATTAGATAATTAATATATTCAGTTATTTAGTTTTATTTCTGTAAAATAAAACATTCAGAAAGTGTAAAATAAGGCGATCAGATTAGTAGATTAGGAGATTAAAAAAATGTACACGTGCAAAAAAGTGTGAAAGAATGAAAATGTCTGTATAAAAACAAAAATGCTTTTACACCTATTGCTAGTGACTATAGATTGCAAGCTTTATTGTATTGTTTTTATCTGTATCTAAGATTATTTTATAAAGGGGGTGCTTTGACGTAATAAAACGTGATTGTTAATTTTCTTGTAAAATTGCGACAGACCATCAAACTTGTGAAGCTTTGATTTTTATTTCAAGATAAAGATTTCCAGGTGTCTTTTTTTTCTTTGATTAACATTCGTAATATAAATGAATGAAATAATATTAAAGATCAGTCAGTCAGTATTATTAATCAGAGATGTAATGTCTCAGTTTTTACCTTATTATTAACAGAAATGTTTAAAGATCACTTAGTCATTATTATTAAAAAGAGATGTAACGATCAGTTGTTTTTTTAATGTTGGAAAAAGAAAGTGAGCAATTTGATTTTTTTTTCACTCTTTAAAAATTGAAAAAAGGAAGGAAATGACTTGTTTTAAAGCCAGTATAGACGAAGATGTGCATCTATATAAGTAATTTCCAGCAATATTAAGATAAAGAAGAAAGAATGGAACAAAATTGAATTACTTGGAAGAAATTATTAACAATTATATAAAAATGATATTAATACATCTTGCTGTGCATAATATCATGAATTTGCATTGCTAAAACCATTTTTTCTGCTTCCTGGACTAATACAGAATGGGTTAAAATCACTAATCTACTGTGGACTCATATACCAATCAAATAATAAACAACAAAATGATAGAGTTTGAAGCCAACCACACAAGCTATATGAAATGCTTCTTTTCTGGCTCCTCGTCTATTCTAGGCTCATTACCTTTGGATGGATGGAGAAGGGGAAGGAAGAGGAAAAGAAAATGTATAAAAGCCATATATAGCCAAATTTGAAGCTATGAATCAAATTTTTGTTAAAGTTTTCCTCAGTCATCTAAAGTGTCTAAAATGATTTTTTTTAAATGGGAGAGACAAGAAAATCCACCAGTTCATACCTATCTAAAAGTATTTATAATAACTCTTTTTGAAATGGTAGAATGAAGCCAATCAACGAATTCAGCATTATCAAAAGTATCAACAATAAATAATTTTAAAATTGAAGAAATAAGCAGGTCAATTAATTCATGTTTATCTTAAAGTATCTGCAAGAACTTTCTTTTTTAAATGGAGCAAAGACAAGCAGTCTGAAAATTCAAACTCAGGACATTTATAAGAAGTGAAAGTGATCGGGTAACTATGAACTTTCGTTAACAGATCTTTTATTATTGCTTATTAAAAGTAAACCTTAATTTATTGTTCAAAGCATTATTTTTTTTTTGATACAGAAACATTAAGGGCTTGTTTATCTATAGTTATTCTCAATATCACATAACATAACACAAATACAGTTTAAATCTTTAAACTTAAATGTTCATTATTTTTTTTATTATATTGTAATATTGAAATGTTTTTTTTTAATTGTTCTTCAGTTGTTATGATAATGAGCAACCTATAAATATATGCATTTATAATGTTTTTTTTTATTTTATCTTGTTGCATATTAAAATTGATATAATGTATTTTATTTTATTTTGCTAAAAGGTTGCACGAATATTTTTTATATATATGTAATTTATGTATTAATCTCTAATATAGGGGTATACATTTTAAACATATATGTTAACATTACCGAATGTGTGTGCATGTGTAATTGCTTATACAAACACGTCAAAAGAATAGGTTATACCTAGTTAGTTTAAATATAGTAAATTATAAAGCAGGAATCACATTTGAATGGAAGTGAAATAAAACACACAAGTTACATATGAAATTTATTTTTATAATATAATAAGTTAGGAAAGTTTTAAGTAAGCATTCCATGAAATATATTTTTTTTAAATGTCATTTTAAGCCAGCTTATTTTAAAATATCCAAAATGACAAACTTATATATTAAGTTTATTTGGTTGTGCTTATATAAATTTTTTGTATTAGTTTTGTATTGAATTAATGTAATAATAAGCCATTTATCTAATTATTAATTTGATTTTAAAGAAAGGAAAGAAGAATAGTATTAATAAAATATAATTATATATCTTAATTGATTTCCGAGTTCTTATTAAAAATATTGTTGTATTTTCTTGTCTTAATTATATGGTTTTAAATGATCATCATCATCATCGCTCACAGATATTAAGAATCATCATTCGTAAATATTGAGCAATCACTTGCTAATATTAAGCGCTCGCAAAATGTTAAGTAAACTAGAATGTTGATTTACATTTAGGTATTTAAGGGTTAAGCTTGATAATAACCAAGTTTTAATAATTATAGGTGTATAAAGAAAGCTAAAATTATGTTGTGTCCATGAATTATGATCATCCTCATCAAAGATGGATATCGTATTATTGATTAAAATGTTTCAAATAATACTATACAAGAGTTATGATTGCCATCATCATCATTAATAAATTATAATCATTAAATCTAATGTTTAGCATAATTAATATATGTAGTAAATAAAGATTTATAGAAAGATGAATATCATGCATAGAGATTCATGATGATCATTCATCATCACTAGTATTATTAAATCCTGGTTTTAACTATAAAAGTATTTTAGTAAATAACTATAAACTTATATAAATGCTAGTAAATGTAATATTTAAATCTCAGTTTGAAATAGGATAATTTTTAATAAATGCATATGAGTTTATAAAGATTAATTTATTGTTGTGAGTTTATTAATAAGCTATGGCTAGTATCATCATCACTATTATTATCATTATTATTATGATATCACTATTATTATCATTCATCATTATTATCATCATCATTATCACCTTTATATTGTGATAAATAATCTAGTTAAATGGCCATCAATATTAATAATGTTTTTCACGATGCTTGTTTAGAAGCCATTAATAAGATGATACTTGTCTGTTCATCAATATACATAAAATGAGCTAGCAATGTCTATAAGAGTCTTTGATCTATAATATAAATTTTGGTAATATTGGGATCTTGTAATTTTATCGATATAGATAAAATGTAAGAATGTCATTTTTTCATTAGTCATCCAAGTCATGTGTGATAAAAATGTACCGAATGAGTTTGAACTCAGTACACTCTAAACAGATATTTATCTAGATTTAAAACAATCTAGTGGCGCTCGTGGGAAAACACATATACTTAGCTAAACTGAATAAAGAGTGATATAATCCCTCTCCAACTTCATAATATTAACTTTATATAATATATATTTTATAAGTTGTCATGAATAGCACCAGTGTGTGCATGTGACCATGAATGGTCTTATATGGTTGGAAAGAAGAATAGGAAGGATTCTTTGTTAAAAGAACCTAGTATGGGAGATAAGCATAATGCACTCCAGGAATCTCAAAGTGGGTAATTTTATTCAGTTGCTATATTTAATATTCTTTTATTTGATGACAATGGCCAGTATGTTTTATTGTTCAAATGACATCCCCAATATTTAGATATTATTAAATCTTTAATGATGATAGTTTTAATTGTCATTGTTGTTATTTTATATGGAGAAATGAGATAACTTATTTATTTCATTACTAATGTGACAGAATTAATGTTTAGGATAGTTGCAATCGGGCTATAATGTTATATTTAATTAATTAGAAATAGACACCCAGATAGAGCATGATATGCATATATTCTTATTTATATGTTAGCATCATCCTTATTTAATTATAAATTGTATTTTGGCTAACACAGTGAATTCATTTCTCATTTAGTTTACTTGGTTACAAATGATGAACCGCTGCAGCATATCATTATCCTGTTTAGTGTTTGGTTATTGAATTATGGCAACTATCATTTCATCACTCATCTATTTATCTATACTGTGACAATGTTTACTTACTGTTACAAATAACAGATTAGATAAACATATATGTTAATAATGGATCATTTTCTATCAATTTATTATTATTTCTGTTACAAATGTCTTCTTTCCGTTACAATATATATATATTGTACCTATAGGCACATATAATTTTATCTAAAATTATTTTATTAAAATAATCGTTCATAAAAGAAAACATAAAATTAAACGTTGAAGAGTTTATTGCAGTTTGTTTTAGAAAAAAGATAAGAATCAAATAGTTTTTTTAGCGTTAGTTTTGAAATAAAAAAAGCTACAATTAATTAATCGGGGGGGGGAGGGGTGTTTCGTTAGATAAATTAAACTAAGGGTTTTAAAAGGAAGAAAAGAGTTTTTATTATTATTCGTAAAAATATAATTTAAAAAGTTAAAACGTACAAATCTCTTTTCATTCAAGTTTAATTAAAGAAAAAATAATGTTAAAACTAAATAGTAAAGTGTATTAAAAATATATGTGCGTATATATGTGCGATTTGTAAATAAATAAAAATGTATGCAAAATAAAAGAAGATTATCATTAAAAACACGGCATTGGTTATTAATAAAATAAAACAACACGTTTATCAAATGATTACCACTGGAATTTGACAACAGATCACATTGCAGATGTAAATAGACTTTTTTATCGGACAGTAGATGAGTTCACAAATTTATTGAGTGAGTGCAGTTCAGAAATTAATTGAATCAGTTTAGTTAATTATACCCAGAAACAAAATGCAGTGCTGAGAAGATTTTGGGAATTCACGCCTCTCCACAGCCTAAAAAGTCCGATGAAAACCGCAAGATCTGCCCGTGAAATAATGTCAACGTAACAACTTAGAAAATCTCCGTCAGTATCTAATTGTCTCCAATAGTAATAATCGTGAATAATAAGGAAACTCATCAAGGAAACGTCCCAGCCGGCTGGAAGCATTCATACTGGAAGAAACAACAAACAAGAAGAAAACAAAGTGTTAAATCTACATTCAAAATCCATTTGCTTATTTTCGTTTATACTGTAATAGCCATTGCATTTCATTAATTCGTGTGAATCCTCCAAGAGTCTAATTATATGAACTCGATATCATACATAAATGAACTATTGATATGTGTGTTTAAATTTCAAATGCTATGTAATACTTTATTATTATTATGTGTGTGTGCATGAGTTAATATGTGCGTGATCCTTATATCAATATTATTGATTAAATTAGATAAATACCAGTGTTCGGTTATGAAAATATACAAGAATATTTAAACTAGTTTAGAAATGTTAATTTAAAAATATGCGTGTGTTTTTATTAGAATTATAAAATGTTTAAATTTAGTAAATAAATGTTAGTTAATAAATTGTCTTTAAAATTAAACTTTATTTGTCAGTCAATTCTTTTTATCAATTCTTTTACCAAATTCTTTTATCAATCTCTTTTATAAATTCCTTTTACAATTCTTTTATCAATTCTTTTAACCACTAATGAAGTATAATCTATTAGTGATTACAAACAGCTGAGCTAGTCGTGGATTTAGGCGTTGAGTTAGTGGCCGGTGTTCAAAGTGCGTTGTCTATTCTTTTAGTATTCTTTTAGAATAAACAGCTGGCGCCCGTGTTTATACACAAACAAAAAGGTGCTTTGGATTTGGTGTTGAACTCAACAGCCGAGAAGAAGCTATGTCCTGGAAATGTAATGCTAGTTATATACTTTATAGCTATCGTTTGGGCATACATACTCTCTGAGTATGTTCTTCTCTGCCTTAGAGACCAGTGTTTCGAATGCACATATTCGAAATCGGTTCAATATATATAATTAAAATCAAC
>JAQFVV010013712.1:0-81792 GCA_028023455.1 Epiperipatus broadwayi
GCGGATTGTTTAAAAATCATATTATGGGATAAGATAAACCTTTTGTTGTTGACAATATTTATTTAGATGCATTCTATGTTTTCTAAAATAATTATAAATATTAACCTATTTTAAATAATTATTTATTGCTTTCACGCCATCGAGCATTAACTTGCTTATGATATATTGTCGTTTAAGAATACTTGGGCTTGTAAAATAGGAAAAATAATATTTTTCCCTCTTCTATATTCGACATCCTAAATTTATTAAAGTTATACGTACAATGCTGAGTGGGTTATTATGTTATCATGACGTTACACATGATATTATTGCTTTATTTAAGCTTAAATTATTTCATTAGTCATTTAAGACTTAAGCCATATTTGCATTGCTTACTTATGATAGCATTTTAAAGAATTTATATTTTGCTTTATCATATTTATTCATCTGAACTCCGGATTTTTCTTCACATAACTCATCTAAGAATGAGGTTTGGTAGAACCAATCTCAGGACAAACATTGGAGTATTAAGGCTCTCCATGTGAAATGTCAACAAGTGTATCATGGAATCCTTACCACTCATATTTTCGAATACCGCCTTATGATAAATACAAGTGAAATCATATATGTGATAAAGCCTTTCAGTCCAAAGATGGACATCTTCTCCATTTTAAACGCTATCATTATAATTAGCACTGCGAGTTCTTTTATGTGTAGTTCTCATATTATCTATAAGACGTGGCACAGTGATGTTTGTAAACCACTCATTTAATAATTAGTCGAATATTTTAGGATTGTCACAGTAAGGCTGTTAGGCTAATCCATTCCTCATTTGTACTGGTGCAGATATGCTTATGAATGATAAATTATTTATCTGTTATATCAAGGGTAAACCTCTCTTTGGAGATGAATTTATAAACATCCTTATCATTACTTAAAGTAATGATCATAGCATTGATAACATTAATTTATTATTATTTATAGTTCATTAGCATACTAAATCACTTGCTTATATGTAAAGTAATAATCACATTAAATTATTATGTTGATAATTACTTATGCATTTGTGTCTTACTGAATCTCACTCATTGAATCCCATTTAATCTTTATAATATGTCAGTAATATTTAGAAGTTATAACTGATTATTTTAAATGGACATTTATCTCTAGATTGTTCTGTTCTTGCTCATTCTGGATGGATACTATTTTATAATTCATGTGTTTTTTTGCAATGCTAGCTGTGTGCAATTAATTTAAAATTTATAAATTATCCCTTCACATAAGGTATTTGATTGAGCCAATATTTGATATTCTTTATTTACATTAATTACCCCATAGATCTCATGTTTCTCCACTGTGTCTCTGGGACCGGAATCAATAAAATTTCATCTGTTATCATCAGAAGTGTTGTTTATAATGTTATAGTTTTAGAGAAGAGCAAATAGGGCAGAATTCATGATTGCTCCTGACCTGTGTATCTCGGGCATGAGTGGATTTAGGGTACTTTTGCTTAGATTCTAAACCTTGTTAAATGAACATACAATTCTGACTGGTACACTATATACATATTCTGCTTTTTAAACTTATATTTATTTGTGTTTAATGAAATTAACTCCTATAAAAATAATGTTTTTAAGTTTTAATCTTTATTTAAATTTTATCCAATATTTTTAATACTCTCATTACCATTGAAATAAGAGATGTCATGAAATTATCATATAATCAAAAATAACCATGCCAATACCTTTTGTTGTTATTGGTCTACCTGGACTATTTTATTTTAACAGATTACAGCAAACAGTTTTGGCACCTATGAATTCATTACTATTTGAAGTAAGAAAAAATTGAAATTATCACATTGTAAGATCATAAACAGTCTTAATTGATTAAGAGTCCAAAGTAGATGACCAAACCACATGTTCATAGTTTTAAAGAAAATTCTTTATTAAATTTTTTGATGAATATTTATTATAAATGTTTCCTGCTCTTTGATTTTTAACAATATTTGTTCTCAGACTTAATTGTGCAAACATTATATATATGTTTTAGTGGTTTTTATGTATGTTCGAATACTGGATATAATTTACTTTGATTTTTAATAATTAAGAAATAACAAAGAAATAGTAAGGAGGTTTTGATGAAGATTAGCATTGATAAAAAGTGTTAAATTAACACAAAATATGTATATGGGACACACCATTTATCTTTTTTGCATTTATATGGTTGTGTGTATCAGTTGTATAAGATGGAGTGCATGACAAAAGAAGCACAAAAGTCTGGGTTCAAATCTCTATAATTAAATTACATATGTATTATAATTTTAGTCTTATTCAAGTCATAGTCTAATCAAGAGATCTGTTAGATGGTAAATTAAAAATTAGAAGAAATAAGCTTTAGCTCTTGGTAGTTGTTTTTAATATCATTCACATCTGCATATCAAGAAATGATTTTATGCTTAAAGTTCAGTCATAAGTTTGGATCATCATTGAATATTATTAAGAGTATATGCCACATTAAAATAAGTTTTGGAATTATTCATCTATCTTTAATTAGATGTTTATAATTACCATTATTTTTGCCTTAGAAAATGCTAAATGTGGCTAAAAGTTTGTTCAATTTTTGAATGGTGCTATTTAACATTTTATACAAAATATCACACATAATCATGAAATTTCAAATAAAAAACCTCTAAAATATTTTAAAATATCTTAGACTAATTTATAAATAAAAGTAATCTATAACCTACTATTTAAAGTATAAAAAATTAATTAGTATTTATTAAAGGTAAGAATATAATGTTAAAGTAATAGTTTAATTGTAAAATTTAATTTTTTATAAGTTTTCTTATGTGTTTTAAATAATTTTATTTTCAGCTAATTATTTTAAATAAGTATTATTTAATCATTCTAAAATGTTCAGGATGGTGTCATAAAGTCTGCAATGTGTGTGTATTTGTGCTTGTGTGCATACTCTAGCTGGGGAGTGGCCAAACATTTAGACATTGGGAACTACTTTTTTAGTGAAAGTATACCTGAGGGCTACTCACTTCGAACCAGAAACTAGGAAAAACATTTTTGCCGGAATAAAAAAAATAATGGTTCTAAGTCCTGGTTTTTGTAGAATGTATTTATGAATTGGTGTTTTTTTTTGTAAGGACTTTTTAGGTATTCACAAATATTGGTGATGTTTCTAAAATATACTTACAAGCTGATAATTTTTTTTCTACAAGATACGAACTGTTAAAGATATTTTACTATGACTACTATTAAATTACTTCAGCTCCCTTTAGTATTATAATTTGTCCATGACACTTTTCTGATCATAAAGTCAAGAACAATGTTACAGAAAGTGGCATATCAGATAACACTCTGGAATAAAGATAAGTGAGGTGAAGTTTGTAGAGTGCATTACCTATTTTAGTTCATAAGCAATAAAGCAGCATCTCTGAATACTGGTTTGTGTCTAAACAGCACAGTAGTCAATAACTAAAATATTCATGCCTTTTTGCTAGACAGGCAACACAGTACTTACTTTTTAAAATATTATGAAACTACTAAGAGCACAACTTGAGTAACCAAATATCAGAAATTGTATTTTTATCTATGAAAAACTATATGGTACATATAAACATTATGACTATCTGTACAGATCCATAATTTGAACCCAGTTTCTAATACCTATCTGCTGCAGAATCATCATTTGAAATCTTTTTACTGGTTTTGAATGACATTATTAAATGTTAATTGTAATTGGTAAATTTCTTAACGGTTTTATCAATTATAACCTCCTTGTATCTGAGACCAGCTTTAAAGTTTACATGGCAACGATCATGTTTACATACATAACTGTGGTCAAACATATACATCTAACTGGGATAAATTTTATTGCAATTTTCATTTTTAATATTTGGCTTTTTTTAAATTGTTAAAATTTAGACAAGAAAACATATAAAAGGAATACCATAAATGATTTTTTTCCATCTACTTTTCTATAAAATAATAACTAAAAAAAATACTTAGGAATGACTGAAAATCTAGTAATAACATTCAATCGTCAAAAGACTAATTTATCAGGAAAAAGATTGTGTGGTAAAGATAATCTCTATAATTCTGAGGAAGGATGGCTTGTTAATTCTTTTTTTTTTTTTAGACATTATAATTACCATTACTTTTAAGAAATCATCATAAAATCTTTATTTCTTATTGTAGCAAAATGAAAATTACATTGTCAAAAAGGAAAATGGACATTGAATCCAATGATGCAAAATATGCCAGTGTGCATGGTTTTCATGTTATTGTAAGTTAAAACGATAATCGATAATCTCTAATTAGAAAATACAAGTCTGATTTATTTTGAATTTTACCTTTTTGTATTTTTTTATATTCAAATCAGTTCTGAATTTATCACTATAATTTGTCAAGGTTCACAACAGCTTCACAGTCTACTTTCAGAGCACTTGCAGGTGGCCAGTAGACCATGGGTTATGTCTTGGTCACACTTGCTCTAGACAGATCAAATTGATTATAGTTTCATGTTAATAAAAAATTGATACAACTAATTTCTTAAATTAAAATAAAGTTGCAAATTATTTTAGATTTTGTTTTAAAAAATGTAGCAAATATTTGTTGCATTGTTTAAATAATATTAATATAATAATTAAATAAAGTGTTAAATAAAATTTATTTAATATCAAATTTAATTAGGTAAATTATTTTTTTAAAAAAAATCTTAGACAGAAATTAATTTATATGTAAATTAGCTATCTGGAAATATTAAAGTAGCCAATCAAAAAATAAGAAATAAAAGCTATAAATATAGGTGGTGTTCAACTCAGCCAGGATAAACCAAGTAGAGTAAAAATAAAGGTTAGTCATTCAAATCAATTCAAGTCAATCAAGTGTTATAAAAATGTATTTCCAATCAAGCAAAGTCATAATTTTTTTTTAAATATTTTATTTTCTTATTAGTAAAGTAGTCACTTATATTTTCAAATGATTTATAATATTAAGAAGTCTATTTAATATATTCTACTATGGAATAAAAGGGAATCTATTCCATGTTGGTAAATTCATATAAAATTTAATGAAAGACATGAGTTATCTAACCAAAGTACTAATAATGATGAGCAGATGTCAGAAATGGAGCCATACAGAAAAGAAAAGCATACATAGGAATCATAAGCACTTTATATTTAATTATATGTATATGGATGTATTGAAAGGACTTTTATTTGATATTAATAATGAATCCCACCAAATAGAAACTTTTATGGCACTTGTGTACCCATGTTATTTGGAGGATAAACATTTGGCTCATTGTGGTGGGATAAAATGTATTTCTGGTCTTATCTATGAAGAAACTAGAGATGCACTTAAGGTTTTCTTGGAAAATATTATTCATGATACTGTCACCTACACCAAATATGGAAAAATAAAAACAACTATTATTATGGATATTGTTTATGCTTTAAAATACCAGGGACATACTTTGTATGGCTTTGGAGGCCAAACAGTTCATTTAAACCTACGTATATTGGTGATTATTTATCTTTTCAGCATATATGTGTTTAGGTGTATCAGTGTTATTAGATAGAGTGGAGAGAGGTGGGTGGTGTGAAAGTCTGTGCTCATATACCCTATATTACCTACTAATAAAGTAATTAATCACTATGATCTTTAATTTAAAAAAATCTAAAGAACTGATATTAAATCATTTCATATAATCTAATGACATTTATGGTAAGCTTGAGTAATCATGATTACTAGCTATTAACACATTCAACACTGCACTGCCAGAACAATTTTTAGCGTTTCCCTTTACTAATAAAAACTTGGAATCACAAGCTGGAATCAATATAGTTATGCTTTTGGCAATCATCTTTAACTTTCTTTTACTATCAAGCTAAAAGTCTGAAACTAAAAAAAATCATAAGTTTTAAAACAAGACAATTTACTTGTATAGTTATAATCTACAAAGCGCAAGTTGCAGAAGTTATAAAAATGAAAAATATTATATAAATCTCATCTCAGTTCAATAGCTATATATTTTGATAGCCTCAATCCTTTTTTAACTATAGGCATATTTTTTTTCCATGGACCAATGCAAATTAGAATAGTTTTCCTACATTATATTCACTTATATAATTAATTAATTAATAAAATTTACTATGTAATTCATTTAATATATTATCTTTTTTCTTTGCACTTATATTTTTTTAACTTGTCAAACGTCAAAATCCCAGAAACAAATATTTTAAACAATTGCTCTAAATTTGTAGCAAGCGCATTGAAAAATACAAAAATTAAAATCATCACTGATATTGAACCAAAATTTGAGAATCGCCCTTTTGAATATAAAATAATTGAGAAGACCACTAGCACAATAACTTTTTACAGGAATATAACAAAAACAGTTGGTTTTAAGCCAATAAACATCACATGACCACCATCTCTTATGCTTGTGTATAACTGTTGTTAAAACAGGCAAATCTCACTATATGTATGCCACACACAGCAAGCCAGAGTAATCAATGGATGCCAGAAGGCTTGTGCATAAAATCCCCACCTAGTGCCTACTCATCCAATATCCCCAGACTAGTTTCTGGCTCTCAGATCCAAGGCTCCTCACTGGCGAAGGCCACAAACCAGAAACTAGTCTGAGAATATTGGATGAGTAAGCACTAGATGGGGATTTTATGCACAAGCCTTCTGGCATCCATTTATTACTCTAGCTTGCTGTGTGTGGCATACGTATAGTGAGTTTTGCCTGTTTTAAAAACAATTGGTCTGATAATATAAATAATATTCACAAATATTTTCACGAGAAATATATATGTTTAAAAGAAGTCAAGGGCAATCATCTTGTTTTGCTCAATAAAAATGATTATAAAGAAAGACTGAACCAATTTAATCAAATAGCTTCCTGCAATTTAAAATATAAAAACAAAAAAATTATTTCATCCACACTAAGAAAACACTACAGCAAAGCTTTTACTAAAATCGAATATCTCAAATTGTATCTGTCAGCTATAATAGTATCAAGATATTTGCGAATATAAAATTACACAAAAAGAACAGCCCATTTAAAAGACTTATTATAGATTTTGGAGGTGCATACTTTTATATTAAAATAACTACCATCTAGTTAACTCAAAAATTAGGCGTTGGCGCAGTCAAATGACTTATGAATTTATAAATACAATTAAAACTTAAAAATATACAATAACTACAAAATAGCTTCATTAGATGTTAACCAGCTTTATGGCTGCACACTTCATTTACAATCTATAAAACTAAATTTATGCAAAGCTACAGAATGTCCACAATAATGTGCATAAAAAAGAGTTCATAATAGAAACACTGGAATGGATCACTAAAGATATTGTTGCATTTGACATGGGAAACATTATCATATGGAATATGGATGACCAATGGATCTTCCCTTCAGTAGCTTTATTTATATGTAGTCTATACTTATCAAATATTGAAAATAAAATTACTTCTAAGTATACTTCCACACCTTTCAACATATTTTACTTCAGATATATAGATGACACAATATTAGGTGCAACTGGCACTCAAATCATAGATATTCATCATTAATTTGAACAGGCATCTTCATGAATCTGGATTATCAATAAAGAAGATAAGAACTAAGGTATCAAATGCCTGGATTTTTATGTTCAAAAACATCCATTTTCACTAAACTATAAAATGATACTAAACCATTAAATATAAGAAGTACAATGCAGCCCAAATTAAAACATCCATGACCCACAAATTCGGAATTAAAAGTTTCCTACATAGGAATGCAAAATTGTGTAAATTCAAAATTGATAAAAAAAAAACAACAAAACAAAACAAAAATAACATCATAAATGCATATAACAATGATTTATAAAATATAGGATACAATATTAATAAAATTTATAGTATGATTGATAGATTCTACAAGAGAATGCAAACAATGCTGCAGTCTAAACCTGAAGACACTAAGAAATTGACAAGCTTACCATATCTATCAAAAAAATTCTAGCAAATTAAAAAGAATTTGTTCAGATAAATTTAATATAAACTTTCATTCTCCTTCAGCTTTAAATAACTTACTGAACAATTTGTAAGATAAATTGTCCATTGAATCGGATCATCAAGTAGTTTACAAAATCTCTTGCATTCAAGCCAATTGCCTATATGCCTAATATGGTGAATCAAAAGCCAATCTATCTATAAGATTGGCCCAGCATAACAATCTTTACAATAGAGCTAAAAGAAGGGACAAATAGACCTCCATTTTTATAAAACATGAACAATAACCTGGCCATAAATATGATTTATTTAAAGTGCAAATTATACTGAGAGAGAGGATAAAAAGAGAAAAATTAAAGATGCTTGGACCATAACTAAAGATCAATTCATGATAAATAAAAAAGATGCCAATATCTCTATTTTAAAGAAATGGGCTCTCTAAAAAGACTTCAAATAAAACTTACATAAGTACAAAACAAATTAAAATGAATTTGAATATAAGCAAGTATAATTAAATACGGTCAATAATAGTAATGTAATATAGCTATGATTATGGATAATATTGTACTTAAAGCATGCTCAGCATGAATAAAACAAATTTTTAAAATGACATGTTTACCATTTCTTTATGTCTGAATATTTATATGTTTAAAATTATTTAAATTTAATAAGTCAAATAATCTAATTATTTGACGCATTTAAATATAAATCTTCAGACCAGATTCTGAGTTTTATCTTTATCAACAAGGATTTGTGATTTAAAGCTGGAATCAATGCAATTAGTTATACCTCTGGCAAAAAACTTTATCAAAACTAAAAAGTTGAAATATAAAAAACTGTTTTTAAGGTTTTGAATACAAAACAACCTGCATTTATTGTTATACGTATCTGACTCCAGATCAATAGCTATATATTTTAGTAATCTCAATTCTTTTCTAACCATAGAACTTTCTGAACAAGACTAAAAAGATGTTTACAGTTAGGGAAAAAAATGAAAATAGTTATTGACTTAAGATTATATTAAAAAAATATACAATCTGGTCGATCTTGAGATAAAAATCTTAAAAGTTTTTTGTATTTAGCTTGATAGTAAAAATACTTAAAGAAAGTTGCAGATGCGTATGTGCAAATAATTTCAGTTATGAATCACAACTCTTCATTAAAAAAAGCAAGCTTCAGAAACTGGTTTAGGAATTTAAAATATATTATCATCTAATAATCTTTGATTACTTAAGTCTACAACAAATAGAACAAGAATAGAGAGCTGTTTTTGTTTATATAACCTTGTAGTAAACTAAGCAATCAAGTAAATTTGTGTTGTATTGGCATTCCTTGGTCAGAGAAAAAAGTTATTTATAGTTAAAAAAAATCCTTAAGTTTCAAAAATTTATTGTTATTGATATGAACTCTTGACTGATATAATTATACAAATAGATACTAGGGTTCAAACTATTTTTTTTTATCCAACTTCATGCGTTTAACATAATAGTATTAAAAAAAGTTAAAGATGACTATTACAAGTATAAGAGAAGTAGTTTCAGTTTTGAATCAAAAGATGTCATCAATAAATGTAAGTACACAATAAATCGTGATGGAAATTTAAATACACTATTAAGTGGTAATCATGGATTACCTAAACTTATAATAAATGGTGGTAGAGCAGAAAGATTCTCTTGTTTATATAATACTGCATTAAATTAAAAATGAAAAAAAGATGTTACTATACGCATATATAACATATAAAAGTAGTTGCATGCTCTCTATTAGTTCAATTATTTAATTATGATATAAAATGTTATACAATAGCTAAAAATCTGTATAAACTATGACACAATAAGGCTTATATGACTACAGAAAAATTCTCTTTATCATATGATAAACCTGCCAAAACTTCTAATTACAAATTAATATAGGCTTAAATCCTATGTGTATTAAGTAAATTTCACTTATTTTATTTCAAAATATGGAAGATAAATTACATATTTAAAAGAAAGTACTATTTATATTTAACAAGCGCATATATTCAGGATAGATAGAAATTATGAACCTTTTTTTTTTTTTTACAAATAATACTAGTAATATACATATATATATATATATTGTAACAGGAACTGGGTTCAAACCCTGTTACAAAAAGGGTATGAAAATGTAGTTTGTAGATAATTTTTTTTATTTATTGATATATTATTAGTATTATATAATTATTTGTAAAAGTCGCACATACCAAACGCATGTGTATTTGCTGGAACAAGGGGTGTGGGCATATATTATGAGTGGCATACATATATGTAGGTAAATATTGTTGTTGAGAACAGGAGAACAGAAATTTAGAAGACTTTAAAGCAAGTAAAAGAAAAATTTCTTTTGTAAGTATAAACTTCCTGAATGAATTGGCCAAACGGATCGCATTGTTCAATAAAAAAGAAAAAAAAAATAAAGAAAGCAAAATCCAACTGCTTGAATGAATATATTTTTTTTGTGTGTGTTTTAATTAAATAGATTTTTCAGAAATAATTTTGATTAAAGAAAAAAAAGAAAGAAATGTGAACATGGAATGCCATTAGTTATTGAGCTATTTTCGCTCTTTTGTTTGGTTAAAGTTGACAAAAGGATTTGTAATTAAAAGTTCAGGAATTTAAAAGAAAAAAAAGAGAGAAGTAAAAGTCAAGATTGCTAAGTGGTTTTCCTATTGTTTGACATTTTTATAAGAAAATCTATTTTTGAAACAAAAGAATACCAGTGATCAGGAGGGCGGCAACTGGGATTGATTAATTAATTTAAAAGAAACGGACAGTTGAGCTCTGCTAGTCTGACGTGTAAGGAGTGCAGATATTCTGAATTTTATCAAAAAAAAATTATTAGGAAAAGCTGTACATTAACTGAAAAGTAGAAAGTTGGAGAAGTAAATAGTGCGAACTGAACTACATATATGAGTGACCTCATGGATCGCATGGGTTAAAATCACCATCATGCTTGGTCGGTGTTCGGACTCCAGCCATTTTTAATATGTCACGTAAATATATTCCACAGTCAACATCTCCAACTGCCCTACATAAATAAAGCTATTTGAATCCAGTGTTGATCGTATGCCATTCTGGAATTAAGCCGAAAGAATAAGAAACAGAAGATTGAAGATGCCACTTTAGAGGGACTAAAGGAAAGAAATGTGAAGTGGAAGCGATGGATGCCATATTTGCCTAGGTAGGATCCCCGGAATCGTTTTGCGAGTGCACACGGAAACACATACACCAGTTATTCAAATTATACTATACCGGTAAATATACACTTATTATGACATTTAAAATTTTCAAAGTTAATCCAACCTAATTGCGAGAATATTTCGTAATTTACCTGTATTATTAATTTTTTTTTTATTGTCTTCTCCTTAATAATAATTCATTAAAAATATTTATTATATGTATATGTGTGCCATTTATTGATTGTGTTTTTTGAATAAGTAATAGTAGATCTGTAATTAAATTATTGATTTAGTGCGATACACGTTATAGCATTTATAAGTTCCAAAATCTTATACACGGGCGTACTGGTGTGAATTGAACGATAATTTATAGCGAGACAGATTAGATAGTAAGGTATATGAGGATTGTAAAAAGGTTTAGTTTAAACTTTAATGGGAATAAAAGAGAATAGAAAGATATAGATAGAATTGATCTGAAATTTCGTTCACCTTCGTTTCTTCTCCGGCGCAAGGCGCTACCACTCCTGAGCATTAAGACGGGCAACTAATTAAAAAGCTGAATCAAATAAATATTTAATAGGCCCTATGATTCTTGTATATAACGAGATTGGCACTTAGCAACGAACAAAAAAATATATATATACGTTGTCCATAAACGTAGAGGTCTAATTAAAAGTTACATTAACCCTTTTCCCGCGCTCGACGAGGCTCCTCTAACTCAATCAGTTTTTATACGAAAATATTCGTTAAATATGTATTGAATTCGTTTTTAAAAGTTCTGTACGATGGTGACATCTTCCGATTTATTTTAGAAGTAAAAAATAAAAAAAAACGCATTTAAACCTAAACAAAGAAGGAACATTTTGTGATTGGTTCTAGATCTCAGGAAAAAGACATTTGATTGGTGGAAAGAACAAAGAAACTGTGATCAAAGAAAATAAAGAAAAACGTGAGATTTTCATTGAATACGATTTAAATTATTATTAAATAATATTTATGGAAATTAAACATAATTTTCAGAGAGAATAATAAAAAACAAAATTATTTTCGAAAAATATTGAAGATTTAAAAATATATTGAAGATGTAGTAAAAAGAAATATTTACTTTCTATAACTAAAAGTCGATCTTTTTGTTTACATTATAACTTTTATGTTGCCGATATAGAATATCTTAGAATAAATAAATAGCAATTTATTTTTGAAAGAATTTTCGTTTTCTTCATGACCTGAAAAATTAATTATATACTTTTTATAAACGTATCTGAGTTGAATTTAATATTATAGGCGAATATGTTTTAACAATAGGCTTTGTCTTCAGTTTGTGAGTTGGCCAATTAAAAGATTTGATTTTTACCTCATACAACCAATGATTTAATTAGCGGTTTAAGGGTTAAAGCTGGGAGGGTTCAATTTCATTACCTGATATATATGTGTTCTGCTGTTGGTTACTTCACTTACCCCTTTGAATGACCCAAAGTTTGGGAAAACTTCTTATAAGGGGTGAATGACTCGATTTGTTTTCGGGAAAACTTCGTATGGGAAGGACCGTTAGTAATACATGTGTCACTGTAACAATTCACCCTCGGAAAGAATAACTGTAGAAATGTGGGTTTGATAAGGATAAAGGTTTGAATTCAGCTGAGTTAAAATATTTTAAACGTAAACATACACTGATGATGGTGTAAATTGTTTCAATATATATATAATAATTAAAACAAATTCAATAGCAGCTCAAATTAGTTATATTACAAAGCTGTATAGTCCCAAAAAATGTATAAATTGGCATTTGTATATGTGTGCATGCAAGATATAAATGCACCACCTAAGTACAGCAGTTTAGGGAATTAAAAAAAAAAGGTCTATAGATTTTTTTTATATAACGTTATTAAAAATTTCATAAAGAAGGTATATTACATAAAATTGAAAACAGTAAGACTATAGTCATTTTATGTAAAGGAAATTTTTTTTTGATGTATACAAGAATTTGAATTGTGTAGTTTATAAAAATATAAAGTTTTTTTATCTTTTCAGATTTATTCATTGGATGGGGATTTTAAATAAATAACTTACCCTTTCTTATAGAAAACTAAATAGAAAATGTAATAGTTAAATAGCATTAAGCTGTTGCACATGCACTTTGCAGATGTTAACTATAAATGACTGAATACTAACACTTCAAACACATGATAGTCTTTAGGAAAAGATAGAATGGCCATCTATCTTTTCGAACCCAAACGCTTTTGTATGGGCAAGTGTCTAAAAGTGAAAGCGTGAAGATATTAAATAATCACTAGTATTCAGTCATTTATAGTTAAAATCTGCAAAATGCATGTGCAACAGCGTAATGCTGCTTAACTATTACAGTTTATAAAAACATCGCGCTATATAAAATAATTGATTTAAATGGAAAATCTAAATATATTATTGAAAATTGTGAGTTACTAAAATTAAGAAAGTTATTGATCAATTTTTAAAAGTCGACAATGATGTTTTTTTTTTAGTCCTATTGCTATCGTAAATAAAAAAAGAGAAAAATAAAAACTATGTACTTTTTTATTTCATAATTTAAAAAATGACAAAAATGTTTACCAATACACATGTTATAAATAAACAGAAGTTTAAATGTTGTAACTAGGTTTTGATAAAGTTGTTCTTTGTAAAGCAAACATTGAATACAGTGATAAATGTGAAATCAACAAGTGAAGTGTAAATAGGCCAGAAACAAACAATTATGGTAGTTCGGTTTATTCCAAGCCTTAACTCAGGAAGCAGCATTGCAATGACCTCATATAATGAAGTTAAACTTCTGGGTAAAAACCATAGTTTAGAATTCCCCAAATCCTTGCTGTTGTTAAAGCATTTTTCAATGCCAAAATCAATTACAACATGTATAACTTTAGCTAGAAGAAACTGTCTAGCATGTGTGACTAGAAAATCTGACCACCACACTAGTCAAAATACCCTAAGTGATGCAGTTCAATTCAGAGGCTAATGCTGAATTTTTCTAAAATTGTCCATCATCTGCTTTAATCATGCCATGAGGAATAAAGTGGATTGTATGGTAACATCTACCAAGATCTAATATAAACCCTATCTAATGTCACTAATACCCAAGGAGGACAACTACCATCAAGGATGAATTAAGATTTATTCATAAATATAAAAAAAATAATGCTATCTGCAAAAAACTATGATTTTGAACTTTTCAAACTTTATACTTGGTCATGAGTATTGGTTGTATGAGATAGAATGCATAGCTGAAGGGAGTTTGAAACTCTGTGTTCAAATTTCTTATAATTTACATCTAAAACTCAAAGTATATAAATTATACTTGCATTCCATCAAGTATTGACATCTTATCAATATAATTATTCTCAGGTCTTAAGTTTAAAATATCTTTAATAATTATTATTTTAATTACCTTGACCATTTTGTATTGCATTTAGTTAATATTTGAAAATACGTAAGCAATAAGTTTATATATCTATTTATTTTTATTATTAATCAATTTAATGTTTACTTAATGACATTCAAGCATTATGCTATTAATATCCCATTATGCTAGTCATATTCACAATCCTGAGAAATCATGCAATTCATTGGGGCATAAGCAGGGATAAAGGTAATAATTTATAAATGATGATAATCAGGCATTAATAACTTTTCCAAAAGTAAACTTTCTATTTAGAAGGTTTGTCGTCTTAAATTTTTTTTTTTTTTATTATTACTGAAATTAGAAAAACAAATTAAAATATTTTTGGAGTAATTAGTTTAACCTTCAGTACTATATTATAAATCATAATCATCATCATCACAGATATTTGGTTAATATTATTTCTATATATTTGAACATAATCATTTTTATTCAAATACATATTAAGCATTTCATACATATTTATTTCTGTTCATCTAATGTTCTATTATATTTGAAGCATTAAAAAAATTATCATATATAAGCACACACACATATCTGTAAAAATATTATTTACAAAATAAAATTCACTATTACTAATATGTTTTACTTTTACATAATTAATAAGCATATACACAAGTACATATTAAGTAGCAGTTAGTGCTTTTTTTTTTAATAAAAAAATAATAATCAAAATGAAGATATTTTCTGAAAATGGTTCCGGATAACTACCTACATTCTATTTATCAGCATTTCAAACTCTGATGTTTATATATCTCCATAATTCCATCTCAATGATTGAATATTTGCGCAAACCTTGATCAAATTATATATGGTATTGTAGTAATTTAATTACACATCAAAAAATCAATATGAAATCCTATTTATCCATATAGGCTAATCTTTTCTGCATGTTTAAACATTAATAAAATAATTTGAGATTTTTTTTTTTCATAATTTAAAAAATAAGTATCCAGTTTCCAGTACTATACATATATTTTTCTCTTTATCACTATTGAACTTTTCAAAAACAATGATTCATTATGTGTTTATGCTTGCTTTTTGATAGAAAAGATGTAGGCACAATTTACAATGGTAAGACGTTTGCTGGGATAAAAAAATATTGTAAGGGTTTTTTGTTAGAGTTCCAGCAAATACATTTTTAAAAATCTAATAATCAAAAATTAAGACAATGTAGAACATAGTTAAACACCAAAAAAAAAAAAAAATAATATCTTAGAATCAATAAAGTTCTTCTCCAAAACAAAGTAACAATTCACAAATAAAATATAAAGGAATAAAAATAAATTTAAGTTTAATCAAACCAAATTAATATATTTTTTTATACTGCGCGAAAGGAATCGTGCTTTGCAATCTCCAGAAAATGGTCGTTATGAATTTGCATAAAATTTTGCAAAAATCACCGCTGAACTTTAAAAAACGATTTTAATTACGATGATGCATATTTCCATTCTTGTTTTGAAATTTAAAAAAGTAATTATTAAAACATTAAAAAAATTCTCTTAGTTAATTTTTATAGCACAATCTAAAAAAAAAGATTAATAAAAAAAATCCTATACAATAATGAACTAATGCCCAAGAAATTATAATTCAATTATGGGAGAAACTAGGAAATATTTTTCCAATAGATAAGAATTTCCAAACCAATTTAATCAACAGCCAATCTAACACGTCAGCCTTCTATTATATGAATACATATTACTAGCTATAAATTCAATGATAAAAATATAAAATCTATACTACATCGAAATTAATTAGTTTACAATAATTATTTTATCCAATAGTCTTTTAAAAATTATTCCGAAGGAACCTATACATACACACAATGGCTATTTAGGATCATTTTATTTTATTGTTTATCTACTTAAAAGTATTTCCATGAATGTCAATCAGAACTACTTAAAAAAATATATATTACACTATTTTTGTGTGTGTCTGTACATACATTTATTAAAGAAAGTTTAAAGTTATAAAATAGGATTACCAAATAAATAAGATCAAAAACTCAGCTTCTAATTAATCACTCATAACATTTACTTTAAGTCGATAAAAATGCCAATGGACTTTCAAAAATTTATATTACTTTTTTCAAACATACATAACTAAAATAAATTCTTGGAAAAAAAAAAAAGGCATATGTCTGTATGAATAATTAATGCAAAGCAAAATAAAAAGATTGGTAACACAATTAAAAAGAAAAATGTCACCTCCATTTATCACTTCTGCAGAAAAAAGATCAAATATAGTCTTGTCAGAATATATTGATTATAATAATCCACAGCAAAGAGGAAAATATAAGATTAATAGTGTGTTTTTTTTTTTTTAAAAAAGTCTTAAAAAAAAGATTTACCATATCCTTTTTCTAAAGTTAACTTTTTCTGAATTATGTTCAAATAAATCTAAAGATTTATATAAATACACGCTCAGACATTTAAACAACCCTAGTGAAAAAAATTAACAAATTTGCTATGAAATTGATAAACGGTCAATTATACATTCCAGCCATATGCAAAAGCATTACCCACATTGCCTACATGGACTACCTGGCTGTTTTTCTTCCTTCACCGACATTCATCCCGACTTTAGTCCAAATAATGAAAAATTTTCACTCAAGTCGGGACTTTCGTTTAACCTTCCTGGAGGGGCATATCCTCACTTTTTACAGCGAAACCTTAGAAATTCCTTGGACTTCCATTATACCTCTTCCCTGCTGCAATGAAAAATGTGGTCCAAGAAAACATACTTGAGACAATCAATAGAATCACTAAATCCTTATCAAAAATTTATACATAATTTGTATGCCAAGACCTCGCTAATGAATATGCCGGTGTTTCCAAGGTTAGCCTACTTTCTGCCATTTATCAAATTCATCAACAAATTTGTTATCAAAATAAACTCTCATTGTACACAGCTTCTTTGGAAGGGAACGACTGTAGCCATTAGCCTAAGAAAGATACAAATACACCCAAAATGGAATGGCCTCTCACTTCATTTAGTGCCAGGATTACGAATACAAATAAATAGCCTAATAAATCCAATGGATACTCCACCACCTGTACAAAAAAGTTGGTTGAATAACATAATTATTGAAATAGAAAAAAATCACAATGCTTGCTTTCCAGCAAAATTCAGGAAAGATTACATACTGAGATACATACTAGCTCATAAATAAAATAGCTTCTACAGCACAGACACAACTTAATACTGCAAAATCTGCCCTCATTTGTAAATTCAAAAGGTGGAATCTAGAACCAAAATTCTTCAACTTTTTGCTCAATTTAAATATGGATGCACTTACCCACCAACAGTTTTCTAATAGCCCATAGATGCTTTACCAAGATAAACCTGATCTGTCAAATATGGATGCACTTACCCACCAACAGTTTTCTAATAGCCCATAGATGCTTTACCAAGATAAACCTGATCTGTCCTCTGTATAAAAGAGAAGAAAACATGATAGAACATATTTTCGAGCATTGTGTGGAGATGCAAGAATGTAGTAGCATAGTGTAACAACATACAATTACAAACAGATGCTCAGACAGGCAATAGGGAATGGTAAATACACAATAGTTAGAAGCACTAATTTTTTGGCTTTCAATATTTAGCTGATAAGATGCAAAGGGATTTTCAATATGAACAATATGACCCTGGCATAGATATTGCTAAGGAACCTCAAGAAAACTAAAACCAGATACCAACTCATAATATTTCAATACAGCTATAATTCAACATGGGAATTAAATTTCAACAAAATAACTGAGCATTGAGATGAACTATAAACAAAACAAAACAGATAACACTCCTTGACAGGATAACCACAACTGAAACTGGGGTCAAAACAAGCAGTAATATCTCCCCTGTGAGTGGTAAAGATGAAAAGTCAATAGAGGAAGTTCTTTTATACTTGAAAATATGAATTAGAATATTTGAAACAATTGTAATATAAAGCTTTCTAACAAATTAAATTATGTATAATCTAGGATTATTAAATTTTTAATAAAAAAACAACAACTGTATTTTAAGAAAAAAAATCTATAATATATTCACAAATTAATATTTCACTGTTATTGAAGAAAAAAAAAGTGAAACTTTTAAAATCACATTCAAGCACAAATTAATAAGATAAGTAAAATGTATTTTTTCTAAATAGCAAATTCGAACAACAAAGCTGGACATTTTGGTTTTGAAAACAGAAGCAAAGCAAACAAATCAAGTAAAAGCTTATTGGTAATTTTTTCGGGTTTAATATTTTTTTATTGACAATATATTTTTAAAGAAGCATGACTCCATAACTAGTAAACCATCTGATTTTTATAAACAATACCTGATTATGATTGGGAGAGAATTATTGAGAACAAGTGTAGTTGAAAAAATGCCATAACATAAAAATCAAATTTACAACTTTTATAAATAAAGACAGAAATTAATTTAAGATTTTGGCCAAGTGTAAATAATTATAAATTTGAAGAAATGTAAAAGAAAGTGTAATAAAATAATGAGTGATCTGAGAAAGTCGATAAATAATAAAACATCGAGAAAAATAAAAATAGACAACATAAAATACTGTGATATAGAAATTTTCAAATAGCATGTGAATAAAAAGCCACTCTTAAATAAACTAGTAGAAAAATTCTAATGTCATAAAAAACGAATATGTGAAAGAAAAGTTAGTCCATATGCTGACAATACTGGTCCATTTTTCTGTTTATTGATATTTTACAATATTGTCTTTTAACTTCTGCAGAAAACATCTAAAATATTTCAACACGAAGTTTAATTGCAGTCTCAGTGGTCAAAAGAATATGACATCATCCAACCTACAATGAAGGCGTCATATTACAATTTTTATTTGTATTGACACTCACCTGATCAACTTAAATTGAGGAGTGTTTTTCTGAAGGTTTATGATGATAGTATTTTAGTTGTGTTTATGTATTTGACTATTTCCATCATTTACCCTATTGCCAAATGAAGATACATACCTATTTATTATCCAATTGGATGGATAAATACATTGTAAATGAATTCTAATTGAAAGAAAAATAATATGTCAAGCCAGATTTGAATTCAAGTGTATCTATTTACTGCCCTATCTTCCCATTGAAAACAATCAATATTGCAATTATATAGAATGTCTTTGAGATAATTCTTATACTGTAGATGAGATCGACCTTTCCCAGGGAAATCATGCATACATTCACCATAAAATATTTTAGGAAATTTTGAATTATTCATTTGTTTTACATGTTCAATCCAATGATGTTGTGATTTTAAGACAGAAGACTTATAATATCGCATCCAGAAAATTGAAGAACATATTGATTGATTTTATGAACTGACTATTTTACAGAACATCTTTAAATGAAGCTTATCTAATGCATTTATATTGTGCCGATAGGATGTGCAAGTATCCATTCTATATAATAAATTAGGTAATATAAGTTCTATAAAAAGCTAATTTAGTTATAGAAATTATTTTACTGTGATGAAATACTCTACCTTTAAATTTATTAAAAACAACAGCACATCAACATATAATTTCACACATTTCTACATATACAAGTAACAAGATATTTAAATTGGTTTACATTCTCAAGTTGATAACATCCAAGCTAAAAATAGATGATGTCATCAGTGGCTAATAAATAATTAGAATTTTTTTGAACATTAATTAATAAAACAAAATCTTTATAAGTTGCAATCAAAATATTAAGCACAGTCTGTACATTATCTTTGAATTGGCTACAATAACTCAATAATCAACATGCTATAAATCCAGAATATAAGACAATAAAGATCTTCATTCCCACTTTTAATTTATTTAAATTGAAAATTCTACCATCAAATCAGACTCGAGGCCATCCATATGCGAGATATTAAATCAAGAATACTATGACCTCTGCCATGTTCACCTATTCTCGAGGCTAACTGCGAACCAACAACATTATCTGAGACACACATAAATTATTTTCTCACCGACGCAAAGCTTAGCATCAGTGGAGAGAAACATGGACGGGAACACCTAAGGAGCTAAATAGTTAAATGTATGTAAAAGTACTATGAAAAATGTGTTTTGCATGCCTGGATCATTGGAAAAGTAAAATAAAGCATTATAATAAAATTAGAAAACTCAAGCTTTTTATAGTTAAATAATATGTTTAATTAATGACATTAAAATATTAAGAATGTTTTTAATGACCTCCGCTATTCCCCTAAATTAATGAAAAACTAATTAGACAATCAAAACAGATTAAACGATACAATATTTTTGCGGTCTAAATCTTTTCTTCCCAATTTTAATAAAATTGTCAACTCGAATCTCCTCGATAAAGTACAATAATAAAAATCTTTTGCAAAGCATTTTCTAATTGCTTTGCACTAAAAAGGCAGTTTAAAAATTATTTAAAACGTATATAACTAAATCAGATATACGTAATAAGCTAATGGCGGACAAAAGAGGCGTTATCAAGGAGATCAAGTTGGCAAACAAAGGAAACTTACTCGTATGGAATTTAAAAACATAAATAAAATTGGGTGGCACTATTTCATGAGCCCATATATTCCCAAAAATCTTAACATATGATCCCATATTTTAAAACATCTCCAGACATTTCCTCACAACTTCTAATCTACAAAAATCTGTTTTGACTTCTCTAAACTGGACACTTTTGTCCAAATCTAGATGACTAGATACAATGAATATATATTTAACATTTGTCATCTCGATTCTTGCATCATTATTCAAAACATGATCAATATATTCTTTCTGCTATTTCAAAATACCATTATCATCATATAAAAGAATACCATTTCTGGATTTAGTAGAATTATGATATCATTTCTCATGACTACATGTTGATTTTTCTGAATGAAGAAAAGATCCAGAATGACCTGATCAGTTTTCATCCACCTGCCATTTTAAGCCTTCTTTTGCTTTAAGATCACTATATTAAAAAAATGCTACATTTAATATATTATTCTACTAAAAAAATATTGCCACATTTCTTTTTAGTTAAGTCATCTAATAATAAGAGCATTTGTGAGAAAACAACATATGATTCTTCTTTTTAGTGAGATCAAGAAAAGACTTATTTATATCCATAATACATTTACTAAAAAAAAAAAAAAATCCATGCTTCAGTAATATGACGGTCCTGAAAATCCAGATTACCAATTTCAGTGTTTAATAGATGCTAAAATTTAGTAGGTATAGATTCTTTTAAAGAAACAACATTTTTTAAATAAATATAGTCAGAATACCAGTTTCTTTTAATATGATTATATGAACTGTCCAACAATCTGTTTTTATGTGTGCTCATGAAATGTGAACTTATCTTATATTCTGACTCCTAATTATAATATAATGTGTTTTGACTAATGATACATACATGTACCTTTATAAGAGTTTGACTGCCTACACAACAAATGTGATGGCCAATCAATATGTTATGCAAAAATTCAACAATAACAAAGAATACAATTATTTGGCCAACTTTATTATTTGTACTAACATGTGCAATAAAGTTGTAAATAGCATCCTCCTTAAGAAATTAAGGAGCAATATTATTGCAATATTTTCAAGGACACTGAAAATGAAAAGAAACAAAAAAAAAACAAAGGTGATTATTCAAGGAATTTATAAGATTAAAGTTAGAGCCTTGAATAAATAGTCTGAAAGATGCCAGTAAAGAGTTTATAGCTAAAGAAATGAAGACTATATCTAACAGAAAAAAATATCTAAAAAAGTTATGTAACAAATTTTTTAATCAGGGCAATTTTGATAATGCAACAATATAGAAGAACTTTTGTAAAAAAGTAGATGCTATTCCTTTTAGCTTTGATATGATTATCAAAAAATATGACTGCAAAAATAACACAAATTGAAGAGGAACCATTAAGTGTTAAACAAATTATGTCAAATAATTCTGAAGAACTATTTAATACTCTACAAAACAGAAAAAATCTATCAATATTGCTATACCAAAAGTTATACTATAATGTTTTCTGTATTTGCTAGAGCTCTATACACATTATAAAATGTGCGACTTGATCAAGTTATGTCAAAAAGAAGAAAGTTGTATTTCTATTTCTAAAAACATAACCATATTTCCTGATCAACTAGGCCTAGAATTGTCAAGAATTGTGCTACTGACAAAATCAGATTTTAATTTATTTGATCTGGGTGCCAGGATTCATAAGAATCCACTAAAATCTGTTGCCAGCACGTCTTTCAGGTTGTAAATAAAAAAAAGAAAAGATTTTTATTCTTATTTCTTTAAGAATCGGTAATTCTACTGGAAACTAGAATTATCTTTTAAATATTATTATTCCTGGAACTTATAACATATTGGCAAAGGTAAATTACGTTTTTAAATCTTAATAAACTAATAATAAATTTAATAATAAACACTAATAAATATTATAGAATAACGTAAAATGAAAATTGCTATTAGAAATATTTTTATTCTAACAGATTAAAATCTGTTTAAGTTAAAATGCGAATTACTAATTAAGTAAATTGGAGAGAACACACACTAATTCAAACATGAAGCAATTAATAAAATAAAGTAATTAAAACAATTAATTAAAGTTCTTGGGTACACAAAAGTCTCTTGATTAAATAAATGAAAGTCTATATCGGGATCCTACTATACATATATTTTTAAGATGGGCTGTCGACAATTTAGTCACAATCGGGAATAATAAAGAGTCATAGCTTACCGGTAAATTTAGTGAGGAAGTAGTAGATAACTATGCATAGTTTTTTGGGGTTGAATGAGCTTGGCCATTGGTTATAAATTGGATCTTGTCATCTATTCCGAAGGCTAGTCGCAGAAGCTTTACTAGGGTCCATCTTCTTAACGATGTCAGCTAAAGCCCCAGTCTACTTCCGCATGAAGGATTATTTCATTGTGAAGTAGTCTTGGATTTAATAATCCAAAACCAGCCAAAGGAACAAACAGAAAAAATAAGATGTTCTTCAAACTGGTCTCTGCCTTTTATACTAGAGGCCCAGTTTTCAGACTTTTGCGCATGCTATTATCATGACATTTTTGATTCATAATCTTGTACAGTCTTTACTCATTTTTCAATTACAAAGTTCTCATTTTTTAGCAAATCTTTCAGCCATCTTTAATTCTTTAATTTGCTAAAATATTTTTCTTTTAGCTTGTCTTTTTACTTTTGGAATTCTTTTGTTCTCTCCAATTCTACTTTTATTTCTAATTACAAAAAAAAAATACGAAAGAACAATTTAACTTTCATTGTACGTTTTTTTAAAAAAAATTATTCTAACAAAAAAAATATCTAAGTTTACTCTTTTTTTTTTAGCTTTTACCAAATGCTAATATATTTGTACCATATATAAATAAACAGTACAATATATACACCTGGGTCTTGTTTTATGCAGATTATTTTAATGTGATTTTGAAGTTATGCAATTCATGTTTCTTCTTAATATCTTTTATATTTCATTATATTTATTAGATATCAAGAAATTTAAATTATTAATAACTTATTTTGACTTGAAATACTTTTTTTTTTCAAAAATATAACATTATATTAGCAGTTAACATGAATATGGCCTGAAGTTATATTTAGAACTTAGCTTCTATGTAAATAACCTATTTATACTAATGAGTAAATAATAATAATAATAATAATAATAGATTTATACTTACATATAAAAATAACTGCAATAAATATTCAAAAAATTTAAACTTTTAAAATGTATTTTGCTATATAAAACAGAAATAAATAATCTTAGATTTTTAAAATAAAAAACGAAGATTTTATAAACTGAAAATAATCTTTCTAATGATAATGTATAATTTTTTTGTTTTGATTGCGATCTCATTTTTTAAATATAGAAACAGAAACCCATTAACACAGCACAAGACTGAAAGTGGTGGTAGTTGTACATCACATCATGAATAAAAATAAAGTGGCTAAAAGGTTTCTCTGGACATAATTGCTGACTTCGTTTAAGGAGAAGCCACAATACATCACATCACATCGAATCTGATTTCCTACTAGTTTACAAATACGAATGCTAGCAGTAATGATTAAAATATGTATAAAAAATGTAAAATTAAATACTGTAGTTAATAAAAAAAGTAAAAAAGTTTGTCTTGTATTAATTTTTTTCAAATATTTGAAATTTTTTATTAGTCATACTTTATTTGCTTATTTTTTTAATGTGAATTTTAAAGTAATTTTTTTCTTGTTGCTTTGCTTTTATGCAAATTCTGAAATTTACAGAACCTATCCCCCATTTTTCAAGGTAAGTCAAGTCTATTTTTGTGCGATTTTTTTAATACAGATTTTCTGTGGAACCTATCTACCGCATAAAACAAGACCCAGATGTATATATAATCAAAATTACCCCAAATACAAAACTCAACCAGATTAGCTAAGAAAGTAAAATCAAAAACACAAACAATGGTTTCACTGCTACAAGCAGAATTCTCAAGTGTAAAGAATTCCAAAACAACAGCATATTTATATTAAACATTACCCACAATTCCATTTACTCCCCACCCACCCTTAATATTAAAAGAACTTTTAAATAAGTTAATCTTAATTATTAAAAATTTATGATTCTGAAGCAATTAACTTATTTAAAAGTTCTTTTAATATAAAGGGCGGTTGGGAAGTAAATGGAATTGTGGGTAATGTTTAATATAAATATACTGTTGTTTTGTAGTTCTTTACATCTCGAGAAGTCTGCTTGTGGAAGTGAAACCATTGGTTGTGTTTAGATTTTACTTTCTTGGCTAGTCTGGTCGAGTTTTCGATTTGGGATACTTTTGATTATTTATTGACTAGTTTAGCTTTATGCTGTTACTGTTTATAATATATAAGTGTGAAAATTAATGTATAAATAAATTCTATATTTCAAGTAAGCAAGATTAAACTAAAATGTATTCATTACAAATTAAAGATTTCATTAAAACAAAAACTGCTAAACATTACAACATGGTTTCAACATAAGTTAACACTACTATTAGATGTATTTGTATTATTAATGTACAGTGTAATATAGGAAATGTGTAGAGAATACCAGAAAAAAAAATAGTAAGTGCTCTATTGATTAAAACAAAGTTTTCTGTTGCCATACTGAATTAGAGAAAGTTTTTAGAATAATGTATAAACTAGAGCATTTCACTGTTCTTAAAAAAAATGATTAAAAGATAGAGTATAACCAAATGTTATGGCACAACAAATTGTAATAAAAACTGCATATTGTTATCCTTCTACTAACATTTTTCTAAATATATAATGATGCAAGTCAGCTTGAATAAAAAGATAAAAATTTAGAAGTGGTAGACAAAGATAAATAATATCAGTATGCAGATCACACTACACTTTACTCCAGAAATTAATAAATGTTAAAGAAGAGAGTAAAAATATGAGATTTGGGTTAAATATAAAAAGAAGATTGATGACAAAACAGCAATATTTCAAACTGATGTAAAAGTATAAAAATCAATACAGTTTTGGGCTCCTTAGATCAAGCATTAGCATAAAAACATACATTTTAAAACAAAAATGAAATTTATTCAAGCATTGGTATTTTTAATGATTCTTAACAACTATCAATATTGAGAATAGAGTGACAAAGTATTGATATTTTAAAACTGGGATACAGATGAAATTTTTTAAAAATGACATGGATCATAAAAAACAAACCCCAAAATATATTGAAATTGTCACACAATAAACATATTATGGAAAGACAATTTGTAAGGATATTTGTAAATTTTCATATCAAGAATAGTGAAACTATCAGTTGAGATGGATAAATTTCATTAGGACAATATAAAAAAAAGACATTTCATTGATAACACTAAAAAAAAAAGAAGAAGATAATTCATCATTATAAAAAAAAACAAAAACATTTACATGTTAGACAGAAATTGATATCAATGACATAGAATCTAATAATATTGTTTAAGGACTGCAATTATTAAATGAAAATGAATGAAGAACATCCATTTATCCATATTTATAATATAATATCTCAGTATCATTTGTAAAAATATATATAAACAATTTGAGAATAAAATGAATAAACTAATTTCAAATAGCAGTAAATATGAGATTTTCCTTCTAATTATTCAACAATATAGCACCAGTTTATTTTTCCGTTTAATCTGTTTTTTCAGTATTTTTATATTTAAAATTTTACTTGAGTTAACATTTTTCAAACATATTTTACTGATGTGATTAAAAATATTATATTCATATATGGATATTTATATAAGGTTTAGGTAATTAATAAAATATAATTTTAATGACCATGCCCTATCATAAATTTTATTTTTAAGCCAAAAAGCTTCTTAGCTGACATATCAAATTTAAACTGAATAATGTTATTGTTTATGTAAGTAACTTTGTTATTTTACTTTACACATGTAGTCCAAATTTATCTTGACTAGAAATAGTTTTATTTTTTTTTTTTGTTTGTGTTTTTTTGATTTGAAATAAACGTTATTTTATAAAAATGTCAAAATAAATATAAATAAACATATTTCATTGTTATTTTTGTATACAAATAAATAGATAGTTAAAAATTATTATACAGCAATAAATAGTATAACATTTACTATCACCAAACATCACATGATCTCCATTTCTTACGCTTGCTCATAACTGTTATTAAAACAGGCAAAACTCTCCATACAGTAGTGCCACTCAGTACAAGCCAGAGTAATCAATGGATGCCAAAAGGCTTGTGCATAAAATCCCTATCTAGTTAGTGCCTACTCATCCCATATCACCAGATTAGTTTCTAGCTTGTAGCTTTTGTCAGTGAAGAGCCTTGAATCTGAGAGCACTGCACCTAGATCTTAGAATCAAATGCAACACTCCAGCAGCTAATGAGCTTGGATTGAAAATATTACTGCGTTTTCAATTTTATTCTCATAGTTTTGTAGTTAAGTAGAGATAAAAGTTGATGCTGGAGGGCTGCATTATATTCTAAGAAATAGGTGCAGTGCTCTCAGATCCAAGGCTCCTCACTGATGAAATCCACAAGCTAGAAACTAGTCTGAGGATATTGGATGAGTAGGCACTAGATAGGGATTTTATGCGCAAGCCTTCTGGCATCCATTGATTATTCTGGCTTGCACTGAGTGGCATTACTATATGGAAAGTTTTGCCTGTTATAATATTTACTACAAAACAAAATATTTTGGCCTTATATTTCATTGTCTTCCATAGGTAACATAAATATTATTGTTACCATTACAGACTATTGCACACACAGCAACTCTAATTTTGTTTTTAACTATAACTTTTTTTTCTTCTCCCTCCTGTCATGTAACTATTTTTTAAAATATTACCTAAATTTCCTTTCAAAAATAGTTTATAATTTTCCATATATATATATCAAACTTCTTTTTAAAAATTTGTATATGATTATTATAAAAATAAAATAACACATCAACGTTTTGACTATTTTATAATATAGTCTTTTTCAACTAAAAATAATAAATAAAACTATATAATAATAAATATAAAATATCACATATTCTAAACAAACCCCAAAACATTAAAAAAATACTAAAAAATTATCTTTACCTCAACACTTTTTCTATTACAAACAATTTCAAAACTTTATCAATTTTTTACATTTATATACCCATCCACAAATATCCTAAAAACATTTAATTAACAAAACAAATTATTTTCTTTTTTCTTTTCTATGGTTACAGCCTTAGTAAATATTACTTAATATAATAATGTGCGTTTAATAAATTTTATAATTATTACCATTCTATTTAAATTTATTTAATTAACAAATCTATTATTTTCTTTTTTCTTTTCTATTAGTATTCTATTTAAATTTATTTAGTAATAAAAATTCTGATACTTATAATCATATAAATAAATTTAAACGTAAAGATATTGAAATAAAACCTTTAGAATTTATAAAGTCATACCATGAAATAATAAAGAAAAGAATTTAAATTAGTGAAATTATTAGTGAAATTGAACCTGAATTAAATAGAATTGCTAATAGAAAAGAAAAAAAGAAAATAATAGATTTGTTAATTAAATGTCTTTAGGGTATTTTTGGATAGGTTTTTAAATGTAAAAAAAATGATAAAATTTTGAGATTGTTTGTAATAGAAAAGGTGTTGAGGGAAAGATAATTTTTTAGTATTTTGTAATGTTTTTGAATTTATTTGGGTACTTACGGATAATTTGCCTGATGACGTATTACCCTGAAGGCATACCGGTCTAATGTTGCGATTTTTAAGATAACGTCTCCAAGTGATCTGCAGACACATCTATTCGATAAGATGTGTCCGCATATCACGTGAACACGTCACGTTAAAAAGTGCAACATTAGACCGGTATGCCTTCAGGCTAATACGTCATCAGGCAAATTATCCGTAAGTACCGAATGTCACGTGATACGCACCGAACACCAGCATGCTTCTTGGTCCTGGAAAAAAATACAAAAAAAAAAAATTGTGAAAATTTAATACGGTGAATACAAATATAGTAACACAAAATTATTTAATATGTACATGCATGAAAACTATTAAAAAATCTTAAAAATGAATTACAAAAACCCAAAATTTACATGCATGAAATACAAAATAAGGTCAATACAAAATATAGAAACAAAAAATTATTGAAAATGTGCCATTAATGGCGCTCACATTCCCTAATTTTAAAAGCGAACTGTTTAGCCGATGAATTTACGAAAAATAATTTGATATTTGTAGAAATATTAACCAAAAAATACAAAAAAAACCCAACAAATTAGTGAAAATTTACCTGCATGAAATACAAAATAAGGTCAATACAAAATATAGAAACAAAAACTTATTGAAAATGTGCCATTAATGGCGAGCTAATTTTAAAAGGGGGGGGTGTCAAGATATAAAATACAAAATATAGCCGATGAATTTACGAAAAATAATTTGATATTTGTAGAAATATTAACCAAAAAACACAAAAAAAAAACCCAACAAATTAGTGAAAATTTACCTGCATGAAATACAAAATAAGGTCAATACAAAATATAGAAACAAAAAATTATTGAAAATGTGCCATTAATGGCGCTCACATTCCCTAATTTTAAAAGCGAAACTGTATAGCCGATGAATTTACGAAAAATAATTTGATATTTGTAGAAATATTAACCAAAAAATACAAAAAAAACCCAACAAATTAGTGAAAATTTACCTGCATGAAATACAAAATAAGGTCAATACAAAATATAGAAACAAAAACTTATTGAAAATGTGCCATTAATGGCGAGCTAATTTTAAAAGGGGGGGGTGTCAAGATATAAAATACAAAATATAGCCGATGAATTTACGAAAAATAATTTGATATTTGTAGAAATATTAACCAAAAAACACAAAAAAAAAACCCAACAAATTAGTGAAAATTTACCTGCATGAAATACAAAATAAGGTCAATACAAAATATAGAAACAAAAAATTATTGAAAATGTGCCATTAATGGCGCTCACATTCCCTAATTTTAAAAGCGAAACTGTATAGCCGATGAATTTACGAAAAATAATTTGATATTTGTAGAAATATTAACCAAAAAATACAAAAAAAACCCAACAAATTAGTGAAAATTTACCTGCATGAAATACAAAATAAGGTCAATACAAAATATAGAAACAAAAACTTATTGAAAATGTGCCATTAATGGCGAGCTAATTTTAAAAGGGGGGGGTGTCAAGATATAAAATACAAAATATAGCCGATGAATTTACGAAAAATAATTTGATATTTGTAGAAATATTAACCAAAAAACACAAAAAAAAAACCCAACAAATTAGTGAAAATTTACCTGCATGAAATACAAAATAAGGTCAATACAAAATATAGAAACAAAAAATTATTGAAAATGTGCCATTAATGGCGCTCACATTCCCTAATTTTAAAAGCGAAACTGTATAGCCGATGAATTTACGAAAAATAATTTGATATTTGTAGAAATATTAACCAAAAAATACAAAAAAACCAACAAATTAGTGAAAATTTACCTGCATGAAATACAAAATAAGGTCAATACAAAATATAGAAACAAAAACTTATTGAAAATGTGCCATTAATGGCGAGCTAATTTTAAAAGGGGGGTGTCAAGATATAAAATACAAAATATAGCCGATGAATTTACGAAAAATAATTTGATATTTGTAGAAATATTAAACAAAAAATACAAAAATTATTTACAAATTAAATGTAATTAAGTGGAAGTTTGATAATTGAAGAAATATAAAAAAAAAATTTTTTTGTAAATTTAAAAAAAAAAAAAAAAAAGTTAATGCGAATCTACCATTAATGGCCATCTTGTATAAAATGTGGTGTAAGAGGCCGTACTTTTATAAGCATGCGGTAATGTTAAAAACGGACTGTATATTGGTATTGTCTATATTCAATAATATAATTAATTCTAAAATTATAATTATTATAAAAAAAATTAAAATTACTTACAAATAGCGTTCACTGCGGAGGACTGAATTGCGATATATGTTCTAAAATTGCAGCGAAAGGATCAGCTTTGTATGACTGCCTCCACATAAACTCGCTCAAATATGAGTCGAGGTGCTGACGTGCTGTCCCTCTGTGTTTTTTATTACGCCATTTGACCAAACCCCACAACTGGCGTACATACACAGTCCGATTGAAAGTTGTGGGGTCTACGAAGTTGTATGTGTGATTAACACGATGGTGTTCGTAGCCAGCCTCAGCTAACTCTTCGCTCTTGTATCCCTTCCAGCAATCGCTGTAGATAGTCGAGCCTTCGTGTACATTTTGCAAAATTTCTTGCATGAGAGTAATCGCACTTCTATCTCGCACGGCTACAATAAAGCATTCCTCAGTCTCTCTGCACACGCCGCCAAATAGCCATTGCTGTGGTAGGACTCTTCCGGCATTGTTCTTCCGTTTTGTGAAGAGGCTTTCATCAATCTCAACGATGGTGTTGGGACCTCCGATTTTCCGCCTTTCATTTCTTAACAATCTCCAGGTACAAACTTCCCGGAGGTAGTTATTCCAATCGATTACAGTTTTGTCCGAAATATTCAATTCCTCCGCACAAAATGTTATCGATGTTAATTCTTTGGACCAACTATAGATGAAGCGTATAGCGGTCACGAAAGTCATTTTGGAGCCAACAAACCACGTGCCTTTTCTAATTGCAATTTCTGACAGGCAATCCTTCAAGTTACACCGCCATTGTTTCTTGGAATCATGAATATATTTCTTCATTTCATGCCCATTTTGACATAATTTCCTTTTGGGGAGAAGACCGCGGTCTTGGAAGAAGATGATCGCTTCTTCCTCCGTACTCGGTAAACTGAACAAGGTTCTTGGAGCTTCAGCCATATCACAAAGTAAAATCACAAAGTAAAATATCAAAAACGCAATGGAAGAGCTGAAAAAAGTCACTGTGATCAAGTGGATAGCAAAATCACAATAGACAGAAAAATCAAAAAATTTCCCAAATGTCTCTCCGAATTTTAAATCTCGCGGTTAAAAAAAAAAAAATTGACTCTCTGATGGATTAATCACGCCAGTCACTTCGTTGCCATGACAACGTTGTCATACAACGATCGTCGATGCCCACCGGAAGGGAAACCGGTGGGTCAAATACGTCATCAGGCAAATTATCCGTAAGTACCTTTATTTGGAATATGTGCTATTTTACATTTATTATTATATATTTATATTTTTATTTTTTAACCCATAGAGACCTGAACGGCCATTTTTAATTCCCAAAAAAAATTACAGGACCTAAAAATTTTAAATAAAATGTCTAATTTATTACAATAAATAAATATATATATATACATTTTTATAAAGTGCAAATATGAAAGAATGTTATAAAGCTGATAAAGTAGTCATTACCACAAAAAATAATTAAAAAAAATGATATTTTTCACATTTTTAAAATCTTTATTTTTACATTGGTTCACAAACTCTCAATTTTGAAAGGTATAGCCTAAAATGACAATTTCATAGACAGCTTCATCACATTCATCATAAAATGCAGAAAAAAATAATATATAACATGACCTACCTGAGTTACAGATTGTTGGTGTAATGTGGCAGAATGTGACAATTTCAGTTTCGTTTTTTTACTAACCACCCTATATGTTCAATTTTTGCAAGCAGTTGTTTTTCTAGGCCCTCTATGCGGGATATCTATTAGAAATGCAAGGTTTTGTGTGGATTAGAAATGCAAGGTTTTAGTGTGGATCAAAAAAACTTTAGTAAAGTGTAAGTTATGGGGATAAAAAATAATTACTATATTATTGAAAAATCATGGGCTAAATTATGCATTATTACATAGGAAACCATAATAGCAAAGTATGCTATCAAATGAATAAAAAGTTATCTATAATGAAACGAATAAAAATGTAGTAAATTCTAAGTTATGCATGTAAAAAATAATTACTACATTATTGGAATATCATGAGGGTAAGGGTGAGCTAAATTATGCATTATTACATAGGAAACCATGATAGCAAAGTATGCTATAAAAGGAATTAAAAGTTATCTGCAAAGTATGCTATAAAATGAATAAAAAGTTATCTACAATGAAATGAATAAAAACGTAGTACATTTTAAGTTATGCATGTAAAAAATAATTACTATATTATTGGAATATCATGAGGGTAAGGGTGAGCTAAATTATGCATTATTACATAGGAAACCATAATAGCAAAGTATGCTATCAAATGAATAAAAAGTTATCTATAATGAAATGAATAAAAATGTAGTAAATTCTAAGTTATGCATGTAACAAATAATTACTACATTATTGGAATATCATGAGGGTAAGGGTGAGCTAAATTATGCATTATTACATAGGAAACCATAATAGCAAAGTATGCTATCAAATGAATAAAAAGTTATCTGCAATGAAATGTATAAAAACAGTAAATAAAATAAAATAAATAACCCAAAGGAATTACAAGCAATTATTATATATCAGTGGGAGATGATGATGATGAATGTTGAATACTTACGGGTAATGGGGAATACGAAACCTCAAAATCAAACACATCAACAGAAAAGTTCGTTAGAATCATAATTACGTTTAGCGGCGAAAATAATTGTTTTCTCCGTATATTTTTTTTATCCGTTGATAAAATCTAGAAAGATAAAAAAAATTTACAAAATTTTAATAATGTACTTTACAAAAATTGCTATAAAAAATCTAATTTTCATCGCACAGAAAAAAATTTTAGACGTACAAAAAGATAGAAAAATGGCGGAGAGAAAGAAAAAAAAAGCGTAACTGTGACGTATACGGTTTGCACGCTATTGCGGTCGAAATTGCAAACTTTTTTTAATGCGGAAAAAGCGGTTTTCAGTCTTAAGGGGTTCCAGGAAAAAGACTATATTATAAAATAGTTGAAACATTGGTGCGTTATTTTATTTCTATAATAATCATATAACAAAAAGTTTTTTTAAAAAAAAGTTTGGTGTATTTATTCATATAACTATTATATACTTTACACAGTAATGAAAAAAATCAAAACGATATTATTATGCATGTATAACTATACTTACAAGTAAAAGTAGTTTTTTTTTTTTTTAATTATAACTTGTATGTATTTCTGAAACTTTCAATTTGTAATGGTTTGTTTTAAAGTTAACAAATTCATATATAGTCAGGAACTAATGCAGAGAGATGAAATGAACAGATAATGGTGACAATAAACTCAGCTATTAAAAATGTACTATATGAGTAACAAAGACCACATTATATTCCAATTACACGTTTTTTTATGAAAAAAAAAACAAAAAAAACCAGATTACTTAAGCTTACATTCAATATTTTTCCCTGTTAAAGGATATCAAGATCTGATTCACAATATTAAATTAATAATCATCCAAGGTAAAAATTGTTAATATTTTTTCTTCCATTAATCTATAATAAATGACTGAACTTTTTAAATATGAATTAGTAATCATAAGTTTTATAAGTTCATCCAATTATTATGCAAAGTATCTTTTAAATGGGGGAAGGCACAAACATCAGCATAATGTAAATCTAGAGGACAAGAAGATGAAGTCCATTTTAATTTTAAATGGTTTAAATAAAAAAAAAAACTTCCAACATCAAATCTACATTGTATCTTGATAATTCTATTGTGAAGCTATCTTTAAACTGTCCAGAGACCATTGTCATAAAACAGAAAATACTAGGTTTTTTTTTTTTTTCAAATACCTTAGATTTTCTTTTAGGAGTAGTAATTTTCATTTCACTATGTAAAAACTGTTTGATATGAATGAATTTCAGTGGTTGAGCTGCTGGTTGCCCATGACACTTATTTACATTTATCTACCAACAAATAAGTCTTTTGCTCTTCTTAGGTAGAGGATAAAACAAAGATGGAAAATGTCTAAAACACTATTTTTCAGAAATTATAAACACTAGCGCGTATTATACTTTCTTCCACTGTTTCATTATGGGAGTATGCTGGAAAGATCTTTTTTTGACTTTTAGTGAGTTATTTAAAGGTGGTTTCCTTTTTATTATATATATAATATAATATAATAAAAACAAAAATCTCTATTTATTTATTTTTTTTTTCATATGTCATAGCATCGGCCGGGACGCGAACCCACAACCGTCTGCAACCAACTTCTTGCTTGCATGGCGACTGCGATACCTCTCGGCTAACAACGCAAGACAGAAATCTCTATTTTAAACGATAAAATTTAATATATCAAAAATAAAATCTGTAAATAATTATTAGCTAGATCTAGCTTAATAATATGTGCATCAACATCAGTAACATTTTATTTTACAGTTAAAATTCCTAAATTGTAAATTCTTGAATGATTAATAAAATATCGTCATTTAAATACTAATCTTCTATAATTTGTTTATTGATTAAAACTAATTAAGTGGTTTGTTGATCAGAATTTCAAATGAGGCCATGGACCTTGCCTCCAGATTAGAACTCTACAAACTATACTGAATTATGCAATATTTCTTGATTCTCCAAAACAAAACTAATTTTCTACAGTCATTCATTTAGGAATGAAAACAATCTATTCAATCCTTAAGAATACTTTTGCTGTAATATATAACAATGACATTTCTAATTATTGTTACAGCCTTTTCTAAATCCATTACCTTTATAAAGTGGAACAATAGAAGTATCTTATCATTAAGATTAGATGCAATAATTTAAAAAAAAATCATTTATTCATAAAAATTATACATTAAAAACTCATTATTCGAAAGAAAATACAAATTTATCCTTAATTATATGTATATACAATCATAGTTTTATTAAAATAACACTTTTCAAAACTATTCATACTTGCTAACTATCACAGATTATAAATTTGAATTATCATATAAATTATTATGCAATATAAATAAATACAATTTTATTTAAAAATAGATGAATAGTCTATAATTTATATAGCACTACTACATATATAATATTTTAAAGAAGGAATAAACTTTCAGTCATGCGCTTTTATGAATTAACATGCACTCGCCATGAGCATCAATTCCAAAAGCATATCTGAACAAATGTTGGCTTATATATAGATAAAATCTAAGCATGAATATACACTTATGGTTTTTTAAACTGATGCTCATGGGCGAGTGCATATAAATTCATAAAAGTACATGACAGGAGGTTTGTTCCTTCTTTATAATATAAAAATAGGTTAAGTAGAATATATTTTTTATCATTTTCATAATATCATTTTTATCACTTAAATAATAATAAAAAATATGTGTTCAATAAAATATAAAGGATGAAAACTTGGAGATGTTTAGAATAAGAGTTAAATGATTAACTTTGACTTCTTTTTTTTTTAACACAGGAGATTCAAATTATAGTATTCATCTTTATTAATTGCTACTTTTTAAAATATTCTATTTCATATTTTGTTTGTTTCCAATAGTTAGGCCATCTATGATGGAAAGAGCTTTGCAAACAAACAAAAAAAAAGCTTTAACTTCCAATACTACTAACTTCTAAATAATATTCTATTGTTATTATTTTTACACACACAATATATATATATATATATATATATATATATAGAGAGAGAGAGAGAGAGAGAGAAACAGTATGAAACTTTTATGATTTTTTTTATTATAAAAATCAAAAGTTACAGATAATAGTATAAACTATAGGTTCTCAAACTTTTTCAGGCCACTGCCCCCTTTGCAAGACAAATTTTGTAAAGCGCCCCCCCCCCCCAAGTATAATAGTTTTCCGCGTTCAATCTGTTTGATATTTTTGACATAAATAGCAACAAATGATACTGATACTGTACTGCATAATGCATACCCCATTTATTCATACGATGCACACAAGATATAATATGATGTCAATGTCAAGCATTGGAATAAGGCATCAACATAAACTGAATATTAATAACAAGGGGAAGAAAAAAAAACCAAAATTTAAACTTATGAAATTTAACTTTAAATAAGTAAAATCAAACTAAAATGGATTATATTTCCTGATTTCTCCCTATCTAAAACTCTAATACCCTGCTAATTGGTACCATGAAGTTTTAGGCAATATATCTTTGAAAGACTGAACTTAAACCTCACCTTTATGTGCCACTTTCGAGAAGAAAAAACTCTTTCAAAAAGGAAACACCATTGCCAACAAAATAAAAAAAAAAAGACCAAATCAGCATATGAATAAATTTTCAATAATCAGCTCACAATTACAAAAATAATAATAATTTCACACAAAATAGGGTTTCCCTTTTCTCAAATAGAACAATATGTTAAAAGCAAACAACAACAACAAATATATATTGTAATGGTCAGAATCGTCTATCTTGCTAACACACTGCAGAATTCAAACCCCAGACACAAAACTCAACACTCTAGGAAAGGTTGCCTTCCAGAAATCCACAGCACCACCTACGTAATAATGCATCTGATGCTACTAATATCATAGTTTCTTGTCGGTGCTGATGGTCAGAGAGAAGTAAGAAACTCAATATTACAATACATCATTAGGTTTGCTAATTAAACACTATGGAGGGTACAAAATATATATACAAAAGGTGAAATAGAGCAGAGTAAAGGTATGGATTTCAGAAAATAAATATATTCAAACTAATTAAAATTTAAATATGGTTTATTAATTAAACATTCTAAAATAGCATTGTCTAAATAAGCCAGATCATGCTGTCAACTCACTAAAAGATAAATATATATATTTGGAATAAATTTAATAAAATGCCATTTACATTAATGGCTTGTTAATTTATTTATACTCTCTATACCTTGGGTTAATGCAAGATAATATAATAATAATGTGCTTAAGCAAAAATACAGTTACATAAAGAAAGGCTGGCTGATTTCATGATATACAAGGCCTATGGCGAATATAATAAGTGTTTGCTTAAATTAATTTATACATTTAACATTTGAGAAAAGAACTTAATATTGAATTCAAGAATAGTGCAGATGAAAGCTTATTAAACTAGAGGCATGGAAGTGGTTAAGACGCGGGCAACTGAACAAAATACCATTTTAATATTAAAAGAGAATGGTGATACTCATGGAAGATCAATATATAGGATGGAATGTGATATGTTAAAACAGCGGCTTTGCGAAATAAAATAATAAACAATAAAATTAAAGCAGACGAGATGGCATCTTGCCATGGACCCCATGAGAGTTTTGTCACAAATAGTCCAAGCATGGCATTGTACCATGATCTACATGGCTGGGTAACTGAAGCGCCCTAGTCTCAGGTATGGCTTCTAGCTCATATTCTACCTGGAAATTGTGAGGAGAAAAAGGAAAGGTCTGAACCATAAATCCCTATAGAAACAAAGCAAGGTCTCAACATATCATGCAATATAAACATAAACAAATATATGGAAAGGGTAACTAAATGAGTAAAGGCACTCAAGCACTCAACCAATTTCTAATAATTTAAAGATGGTCCACACATTCTCGACCTCAATTTTTTTGCAGTTCATAAATTGCGTTATAAATACAATAAAATGTTATTTTAAACTAAGAAAATGGAGGGGGATTGATAAAAAGGGGATTCATAAAGTTATATGTAGTCATGCATTCCACTATATTATAAAATCCACTTATCAATTTCGCGCATTTCCTCACGTTATATAAAAAATGTAAAATATATCTTTCTTGAAAACAATTATTTAGGAGATTAATAAAAAAAAGTAGCCCTCAAACAAGAGATTTTAGAAGACATTTACTAAGGGGTCAGTTATAAAATTAATCCGCAATAATATGGTGGCACGAGAATAAAAGGGAAGGAAATAACTTGCTTGTTTGACGACTATTTAAGCACACTACTACAATAAAAGAAATAAATTAGCAAATATATAAAATAGAAAATATCAACGCAAGGATAGGAAAAAAGCACACAAGTTAGGTTACAAAATATTTTACAGAAAGAGGCAGTTTTATAAAAAATATACTTAAATTTAGCTAGCTTTAAAAGGGAAAACAGACAACACAAGAGCTTTTGGGTTAATGGAGGTTACCTCATATCAATTTGGGCACATTTTGGTGTTAATTTGAAAATCAAATGGAAGTTAGGCAGCATTCTTGATGTGTCAGCTTCTTGGTTCATGATCAAATCTGACACATAGTCAGCAACAGTGGCAGTTCACAATAGGTAGAGCATCTGATGATCTGATGCTGCAGGTTGGCCATCCCGAGCAGGAAGATAGCCTTCCCGCTGGCTTCTACTTAGACATTTTTTGTTCAATAGGCAAAGGGCTGGTATTGTAATGGTCAGAAAACATGTGATTCGTTAACATAGTGTAGAATTTGACCACCACACAGAACTGCAGCACCATCTAGGTAGCGAAGCCACCCGTAGTACTAAGTTCAAACATAGTTTATCGGTTCCACAATGCAATCTATGAAACAACGCATCTGATGTGACGTTAGTAAATATTTCTTTAGGCACGGTGATCAGGGATATGCAAGAGATTCATGACTTTATTTTTGAGTTAGCCAATCAGAAATTAATCTTAAACATTTATATTTAAAGAATCGAGAAAACATATTGACTGGGTATCGAATAAATAAGTAAAGAAGTAACGACAGACGTATAATTTGACATTATTTATTGAACATTTTAATAATAAATTATTTACTAATAATATTTGGTAATATTTAAATTGAGTAATGGAATTTTCCGATACTGTTATATATTCAAGAAATACATTTATTTATTTAGAAACATTTATATGAAATCATTTTACCAATAATACTTTAAATTTAAGATCTCAGTAGCGGTATGTTCCGATACTGTTATGTTAACAAAGAGAAATACATTTATTTGATGACGTAATCTAGCTACCTAAAATTCTTGAGCAAGTATTTCTAAGGCATGCCTTTAGCGATTTATACTTTTGCAATACAAGAGTCTAAAGTGAGATTTATAATAGTAGCGACAGACATATATTTATTTAATTAAAGATATTTACTAATAACTAGGGACAAACATTTATTTGAGAGTGAATTATGTCACTAATGCAGGGACGGAGTTATACATAGAATAATAAATTTAATAAAAGAAACACGTGGTATGTTTAGAAAGAAAATATGGAATGACAGTATATTGAAACTGCAAAGCCGTGAATGAGTTTATAAGAATGACGGGTTGGCATTTGCCATAGGCCCAAAGAGGTAAGGTGTCACATAAGCATAACCAGGGACAAATGGTTCGTGCCACGACTGCCTGCTGGCTACGTCACTTTCGTCAAGCCCTACGGGAGCATTTATTATGTCCGCTTGTGTATGACGCCTGGGGTTGATTTCAACCCTATAGAATCCGGATTATTCAAGGCTAGTAATGGGTCATCGCATCTCTAAAACGTAACCCATGTATAATGTACAGACGATTCTGTTAAGATTTAATTATATTTTATAACTCAGCCCTACATTATCAACATTTAATAATGAACGTTTGTGACTCTCAAAGAAATGCAATTTTATGGAATTATTAATCAAGATTTAATAAAATATAAAACAACATATAAACTGGGTATTATTACAACTAATACATCAGCCATTTGTTAAGCAGTAGACCCTTGCATTACAATAAATGAAGCATTGAATGCATGTCAATTTATATGAAGATATTGTTATTTATGAAAGTAAATATTAATGAAAATTTGACACGCATCCAGTGTTTCAAGCGATCATAGATTTATACTTAGAAAATTATGAGCATGCGATAATTATATAATAAAATGTAGATTTTAGAAATACACACCAAAGAAGGATAGAGTTAGGCAGGCTAGATTATTAAAGAAATTTACATATGAATCATTAAATTTATAGTAATACAAATGAGATTTTTGCAGTTTATAGTTTATAAGTTATATAAAGAATGAATAAGCTATAGCGGGATATTCATAGAGTACTCTAGAAAATTTGGATACACAGGTACCTGTTTTATGACAAGTTTTCCGATTCAGTGATCAGTAGCAAATTGTTCATGATTCTAGCATTAGCAGTTCTTTCCAGTGTTTAGGTGGTTCGTTTAATTTAACAGCAGCAGCAGCTTTCTAATTGTTCGGGCAGCAGATCTTGGTTGGTATTCTGGAGGGCATAAGAGAAGATTCACGGCATACTATAGACCATCTCCGGGGAGAATAGTCTTTGGTGCTTACTCATGCATACTGCAGCAAGTAAAACAACATATCTCTTTGGAGACTTTCCTGATCGAGACCAAAGCTAAAGTTCAACTCCGCTTTCTAGTAAGTCTCAAAATGGCCTCCTTTCTTAGATCTTATCTTTTACATTTTTGTTATAGTTTATTTTTGGATTCCACTTAATCTGCCCCGAGGATAATCAATGCATTTTGTTAAGTTTAATTATAGAGAAAGCTGCCTTTCTATTGTTTACATTTACATTTTATAATTACATTTTGGGGAAATTTTCTTTAATTAATCTATTATCCCTCAACGACCGTTGCTTTTAAAATTTCAAATAGAAAAGGGAACATATGATTATTTTTACTTTTAATTAAATATTACAATCTATTTCTAAAATTATTACTAACTGAAATTTAAACAAAGCAATAAATAATGGATTTTACAATTCAAAATAAATAGTTAAAATTATATATTTTTATATAACTAAAAGAAGAAATCTAAATTATATTATTTATCCCTATTTATTGCCTCAAATTTGATATCGAAATGTGTGCATGTTTATGGCGAATTCTACATATATCTATACATTTTTAATATTGCTACACACAAAATTCAATACCAAAAAGTTTAAATTTGGGTAGGATAGAGCGGTGAGTGAGAGACGATAGAAAAAGGTGAACTTAAGATTCGAATACGAATCTTACTGTTTCAGTATATGATGAATTTATCAATGGTATTGCTTCACTAAATTCTGCCATATTAAATTCAATATTTTTAAATAATATCTCAGCTGACAGGTTGAAGGCAAAATATTAAGAATATAAAATATTTAAAGCAAAGGAACTCACAATAAATTATAATAACTAGAAATGCATATGACATATATTAGAAAAGCATAGCATATCATAAGCGTAAGCATAGAATATAATAACACAACAATAACCATTAATAAAATTGACCCTATATATACCAAACCAGCATACAATGGAACTACCCTGCAGTGGTCACTGTAGAACCAAAAATAGATGCAAAATAAAAGCTGATAACTTATCTTATCGGAATATCTGAAAACAGGGATTTTATAATTAGTTTTACTTTTAAGATATTCAGATTAGAACTCGGTTTTAACAATATTTTAATTAAAAAATACCTGAGTGGATATCTGTTGTTTATCTGATGGCAAAATATTTAAGCCACTAATTAATAAATTTTACAAAGTTTAACTAATTAAGCCTATTGTTATCTTCCCAACCCTCATTAACTTTTACATAAAATTTGTGGCATGATTTTTATAAATCTAAAAAAAAAAAAAATATTTTACTTCTTAAATTGTAAATGTTTAAATCTATTTATGGTGAAATATTATTTTACTAAATGAAAACAAATAGTAGGAATGTAATATTTCTAAAATAAATAGATTTAAACAACATAACTTTAAACAACAACTCTATTATTTTATTTAAGTTTTAAATGTATTATCGCAGTCTGTGGGTAAATTTACTTATATAACCTAGTTTTTAAAATGAATATGTAAACATGCACATACTCACAATTTATAAATTATTAATGTTAGGGCTTTAAAATTATATATATCATGAGCATTAATACATTCGTGATCTAATTTATGTGTAATTTCGGCATATAAGCGGCAGTACAGACACACTACGATAACTTGGGCTTTAAACTAGGGTATGAGGTAGGAAAGAAATGAGAAAAGGTGAAACTAAGATTTGTAAAGCATATCTTACTGTTTCAATATATATGCCTTAGCATACATACATATATATATATCAATATATATGCCTTAGCATACATACAAGCATTCCAAAAATTAATTTCATAGAACTGTTTTAAAGTAGAAAAATCAAATAATAATTTATAGATGAACAAAATAAAAATACAAATAGTAAAAAAAATACAATAAAATTTATAGCAAAAGACATAATGATAATAAATAAAAAAAAATTATATCATCTGGCTTCCTTTTGGTTTCTTTCCATTAACCATCTACAAACCTAGTAACTTTTAAGTGTGCTATAAAACATGACAACAAGGTGGCAAGGGCTTCCTTTCTTCACAGCAAAATGTAGGCATAAAGGTGTTCATCATCATCAGCTAGTATCTGTGGCTACATGACAACAGTGGAGTAGTCTGGCTGGTGCACTAATATTGGGAGTTTACTTCATTAGCATTTTAATGATAAAATTTAGGCATTTTTATATTTCTCAGCTTTCTCTAGAAATCTTTATAATAACGACAGCAGCCAACCAAGAGTTGATCATGCAATTCTGGAGAGACTATAATTTGAAGCTAGGCTCAACTCTGCCTTCTTTCATAAACTTCTCCACAGCTTTACAATTAGAATATTTCTCTTAGTTCAGTAAATCCTTAACAGGCTATCAGACAAAACATAATAAGGAAAACAATAAACTCAGAAGAGATCCTTCCATCACCTGCTGAAAATCTTTTATAGCACACATATAACAATAAAAATTGAATACTCCTCTTTCATTATTACAACTGTTATATCCAATTTCTTGGATAATTGATTATAACACAATTGATGTAGCTTTTTACATCTTTTTAGCTTTCACTTCTTTCATTTTCCACTCACACCCTTTTAATTCCTCAAGAATTTCCCATTTTTTACATATAGTTTCTAATTTTAATACAATGAAAATATAGCTTTTTCCATCTTTACAAAAGATTCAAAACAAAAAAAAAAACAAATTTGTCATATGACAAATGTTTAGATTCTCTCAGCTGATATGGGCCTTATATTACTTTATTTTTTTTTAACAAAAAACATAATGCAAAGGATGACCACTTCTATTTATTCGTAAAATTTAAAATTAGCGTACAATAATAACCTGCATTCCTTTTACCTTGTTAATAGAGAAAAAAAAAAAAAACATCAAACATGTGCAAAACATTTACAATTACTCTGATTATCCTCCTTTTTTATATATTCTTGCATATAAACAATTTTTAAAATAACCATAAAATCGGTAAAATAATGTAAAAATTAGCAATTTGAGAGTGAGTTAAAGCCAATGATTGGTGCGTCTGGAGAAAAGGCTAGACCAGCTGCTTCTGAACTCACTATCTTCCCCCTAGAAGTCTTCACTTCCCACAGGGGGGCGGTATCACCCACGTTGGGAAACACTGGTATAAACATAAGCATAGAAGTAAATGTTACAAAACAACATCATTTTTTTAAATAAGTTATCTGAAATTTTTTTTTGATGATTTCAAATTTTTTTCCAACTTGCAGGTTAAATTTGTAACAAAAAAAAAAAAAAATCTCTCTATATAAAACAATTATTAACTTAAATCAGTGATTCTCAACCTTCCTAATGCCATGAACTTTTAATACAGTTCCTTATGTTGTAGTAACCCCCAATCTTTAATTTAGCTATTATTATGAATCATAAATGTATTTTCCAATAATCTTAGGCAACCCTTGAAAAAGGGTTGTTGGTTCAGAACCACTAACTTAGTGTTATATTTTTGTGTTACATGTTTTTGTAATTATACATTTTAAAAACTCTTAACTATTTTTAAAAATAAATATTCATTTTTTTTTTAATTTCCCCTTATCCTTAAATTTTGCAATTAATTTATAAATTTTATTTTTAAATTGCTGATAGGAATTAATATAATCATTAATTTTATGAACATTTTAAAATAAAATGAGTAACAAAATTAAAAATCAATAAATAAATAATATTAACTTAAATAAATATATATATATTTAAAAAAATAACTTAAATTATTCATTTTTGAAGATAAGTGATTTTTTAATTTTTTTTATCTTATTTATTTGTTGATAATTTATATTTATTTTAAAATATAACGTAATATACTTTATTTTGTTTTTGGGTGTTCTTTTTCCTTTTGTTTTTTTTCGTAATATTTTGACTAACTAACAGCCATTACCATATCTATAATCACATATGTTAACCTTTTAAAACTTCTATGAAAATTACAAAATTATGATTTAAATATATATATATGACCAAAGATTCTCCACAATATATAATTAAAGGTTATGTGGCATTTAAGCACAGATATAAAAGATTAACTCTCAAGTCTGTCATTTGATCATTATACTAAAAAAATGAGAAACATTTTCTGAAAATAATATATATATAGTCTAATGAGATGGGGATAATTCTCTTGTACATTTATTAAAAGGTATAAGGACTTGCTCGGATTTACCATGCAGAGACTATTTAGATTGCACTAACTGCGATGATCAAAGTGAATATTTGTTAAGCTTATTCAATATTCTCATAAAACAGCTTTAATTAAAAAGAGGGTCCATTCCTGGTGATTACAGATATTTTTTATTTACAAGAAGTCTGTCATATTGCATATTAGAGCATCATTATAACAAGGAACATCCATAGTTGAGATTCAACCCTCTCCAACACTTCTTGGTGTTAAATAATTCCATTAGTTCACAATTGACCCAGGGTAAGATCGAAATACTTCACAGAGTAGCATTTTTGTTTAATCAAAAAAAAAAACTAAGATCTACCTCTGAATCATAATTATGTGGACAAAAGTGCTAGAATTTCCTGAAATAATAACTACCAATTACTTTTAATGAATTAATAAGTCAAATTTATTTTAGTATAATGATTGGATAAGTCCTGAATATTTACCTAATATAATATTTCAACAGTTGACATAACAAAAAAGTTAATAATAGAAAAAGAATGAAAATACATTATAATACAAATATATTAATTGATACACACTTGTGAAATATAGAAAAAAAAAAACAAATTAATATTTATAAAATTATATTATTATTTTATTTTAGTGGAGTCTTAATATTTAAATGTAATATTTTATTTTGGCTTATTAATAAAAATGGAATAAAAAGTCTTTGTTTCTTTCTGGATCTTTACTTTGAGCTCATAAATTTGGAGACAGGATGCAATATGGCAATAATTTTTTGAAATCATTCAGTTGGCTAGTTTTCTAGTTAACTTCAATTCCCAAGGATATTAGAAAAAAAGATAGTAATATCAGCTCTTGAGTTCACATAGTGATTATTCAATCTTCCCAGGTCCTGGTCTATTTTAGATTTATAAAGCTTTAGAAGGTTTATGGCTAAAACTGAATTCATTTTAAGTACAGTGTCAATGTCAACTGATCAGCGATTCAATATTACTCTTGTTCTTTTGTTTTACACACACAGAGAGACATTTTTTAAGGATATTATTTAGCAAAATATCATTTGGTAAGTGGATATTTCTGATAATAGCAAATATTTTTTTTCTAAAAGTGGCAGTCTTACTTTAAAATTCTTCTTACATTATAGGGCGGATTTAAAGCATTCTCTTTAGGATATGATGCTATATTGTGGCAGATCAGAATAAATGCATACAATAGGTTTAGTCAGCTGTGGCAAATATATTTATATAAAAGACCATATTTATCACCACATAAATATTAGTGTTCTTTATTGGCTAAAGTATCAGAACTACTTTTGTAGATTACAACTATTGTGACATTACATCAGCATGCTGGTTTCTTCAAACTTCACTGACTCAAAAAGATGATAAAGACAAGCAAGATGAAACCCTATACAAAAGATTTTTAGCTCTTTTAAACTGTTTTTGACATCCCTGATTTTTGAAAGATATTTTCTAATTAAACATTTGTCTCATACATAAATTTTTGGAATATTTGAAGGGTTTTTTCTTACAATATTTAATTAGTTTTATTTGCAGAATTACATTGTTAATTACACTTTGGTATTTATTAATCATATTATCTAAAATTTGTACAATTAATCATATTTTAATAAAAAATCAAATATTCAGGACTACTAAATAAATCTGTATTTTCCTGTTTCAAATTTATTTTATATCAGAATTTTTATTTATTTATCTAAAATAAATATATTTTACTAATATAAGGCCAATAATATAAAACTTTTTTATTTTTTCATTTTCCTTTTTATATAAATATACTTGTGGCCAAATGAAAATATTAATCAACATTATTTAATAATTACTTGACTTTTTTTTTTGAAAATAACTATATCTATTTGAAATCAAACAGTAAGAAATTAATACAAAAATCTGACAACCATATAGTGATCATTAATAGTAGTAGCAACAGTAGTAATAATAAAAATAATACTGAACATGCACCAGCACACTGGTACTTTCAGAAATTAATAAGATATATTATCTTTTTTTATACATTTTCAAGTTATATATATTGAATATATTTCATTGTTTTTAAATGATTCAAGATTCAGTAGATATATTTGTATATGTATATATAAGAAAACTTCTCTGACTAAGATTTTTTTTTTTTTTTACATCTTTAACTCCAAAATGGTGGCTTTTTAAAATGCTACAGGTAATAACTATACTAATGCTAATGTAAAGAAGAAAAAAGTATAGAATGTCGTTAAAAATCCAATTTTGATCCTAACGCTTTATTGTTCTACAATGAACGATTTTATAAAATTAGATATTTTTTCAAATACAGTTCAATTGCCAATTAATATAATGGAAGAGACTAGAAATCCTAAAAAAAAATTTACGAGATTTAATGCAACACCTTTGTCTATTGCCTCACAATTATAAATATAATCTGTACTTTTCAGATTCTCAAACAATTTGCTATACAAAGTGATAAGCATGAAAAATATGTGAAGAGATTTGATATTATGAATACTAGATCATTCAAACCTTCACTATACCATAATTGAATTCGATAATGAAAAAAAAAAGATTTAGAGAAAAAAGACTAAATAAATATGGTTAATAAAAGTAAATGAACATAGAGAAAACTTTATTAGCAGCTTGATTAAAAATATGTATCTAAACTATAAAATATACAATTTTACCAAGTTAATGGAACCATTTGGATTTATAGATTGTGTTGAACTCACATATCTAAAAGATATATACTCCAGTACCCATATAAAATAATAGTTATCAATTTAAAATCCACATAAATCAAAACAATATTCCCATTCTCATTACAGATCAAACAAACAATACTTCTCTTAATAATTCATATGCTTAAATTGCAGTGTTTTCATTGCAAACAACAAGGTCAAATTAAAGCAATGTGTCCAAAACTTAAATATGAACATTGTGATATGAGAGCAATCTCAACACATTAGTACAGAAAGACACCAACAATTAGCACTAAATTTATTCAATAACTGACACATAATGCAACTATTATTTATACTACTGATATTAACTTAATTAATGACTTCATAATTGAAGATCAAAGTATAGGACAATACAATCAATAATTAATGAGAGTGAGTCACTCCAACAAAAAATATTAAAGATTGATAATCATAATCATAGCTACTTTATGACTATGTCTCTTAATAAAACTGTAAGGATATTATAGATTCACTAGTGATTTGTCTACTCTGTACAGGTTCTGAAATAAATAACCCTATAAAAACCAGAATGGCAACCATATAAAAAAATATGGCAAAAAAAATAGAGTGCAATTGCTTAATTTGAGTGCAGATGACAAAAAACAGATTTTGGACTATAAAAAAAAAAAAAAAAAAAACTAATACAGTATTTATGATATTAGAACTGCAATATAGGAGATGTTACACCTTTTCACATTCATGATCTCATCCAATAACATGATAAATTTACACTTTCATTTATTGTTCAGATTTCATTCAGAAAAGTTCTCAAAATGTTTTTTATTTCAGTGCTGATTTATTTTTCAAATTTTCCAAGTAATACTACAAATTTTTCTTTTAAAAAAAAACTATACAAAATGATGATCATTTGGAGTTTACCTGCTACTGAGATCAATGTGGTCAAGTACATCCACACTTCGAACAAGCAATGGCATTGTAACATTCGAGGATATAATAATAAAATAGACTTTCATAAAAGAACATGGTTGGAGGAGTCAAGAATTTCATTTTTGATGGCGATCCAATTTATTTACAGCTGGGCTCACAAATTAACATCCATAAAATGGGGGAAAGCAGAGCTTGGTTTAGCAAAGAAAAATGCAAAATTGGAGACCCAAACAAAATTATTGAAATTGATAAGAACCTTTTGCACAAAAAGAAAAAAAAAACAAGTCATAAACAAAATGTGGAAGAGGATTTGACAATTTATCCAGACTGTTGGAAAACCCATAAAACTGCTGAATTATGAGCTGTCAGTTACTTATCATTTTTTTTTTTTTTTGTGAATTATACTGGACAACATGAAAAAAATTTAGTCCACCACATTGAAAAAATAATTAATTTAAATTTCTTTTTTTTTTTTTTTTTGATTTTTTTTTTTTGTGTGTCTTTTAGATTTAAAAAAAAGACATTTACTATTTATTAACATTTCTGCTGAAGATCCCATGCAGGCATTATATTGTGCAATCATGTGTTAAGTAAGTCTCCATTTTATCTGCTTAAGTAAAGTAGAACAGACAAACTGATTGTTTCATCATCATGACAATTCCTGTTATATATTACATGGTAAGTATCATATGTTTTCATTTTAAGCATTTTGTAATTTAGAGATTGTTTTGTCTGTATTTAAAGTAACATTTGGGAATTGCATAATACCATGCCCTATTTAATATTTGTGTGAAATTCATATTTTTAGTATTGTTAAAAATTAATATTTTTAGTATTGTTTAAAATGTACTTTTTCAGATTTAGACTGGTGCAATTACTGACACATATTAGAACTGCTATGCCTTTTCATATACGTATTAAGACTGCCAATAACTTTGTAAATCATAAGAAAATATCATGTACACATGGTCCATTTTAATGAATTTATTATTTTAAGTTTGTGCAAGATCCAAGCACAGATGATATTTGGTTAGAACACAAGATTAGAAAATTATCAACAAATTGATATGAATGTGAAAAGACATAACAGGTGTAATATGTTGTAGGTCTAATATATAAGTATTGTTAATACAAGTGCCACAGTTAAAGAAACTTCAGATGAAGAGCCTGTCACAAATAAAAAAATCTGTTACTTTTTTATATTAATTAATAATAAGTTACGGAAGCTGTCACAAGTGGGAAAGAGTTCACATTTCTAGATTTTTCAAGCCATATAGTAGTATAATATAGTTGTTTCAACAGAGTTTTTTTTAAAACTCCTGAATACATAATGTTATAATGATGATTATTAAAATAAAAACATTAAATATCAGGGAATTGAACTCAGTAGAGAAAAACAACCAATTGGCTAAATGGAATGAGATTGTTCAACCTCATTTATTTTACTTGAATTATTAGAAACAAAGAAAGTATAATGAATTGCAGACTGATCCATCTAACTATCTCAGTAAACAAAGATACTCAGCATTCTCTTGAGCATTATTTTAACTTTCAGCAGAAATTGGAGTGATGATAACTAACATTTGCCCTTTCAATTCATTTAAAATAATATATATATATATATTCCAGATCATTGGAAGAATGCAGTATTAATATTAATATTTTAAAAAGATGATAAAGAAGATATTAGAAATTACAGAATTATCAGTCTTTTATCAGTTTTATACAAAATTTTTGCCAAGATAATTACAACTCGTCTACAGAGAACATTGGATTTCCACCAACCAAGAGAACAAGCTGGATTTAAAAGTGATTTTAGTACAGTAGATCATATCCAGGTATTGAGAGAAGTTATAGAAAGGGCAAATGAATATGTTTTGGATTTGTAGATTATGAAAATGCATTTGATTCTATAAACATTTCTTCAGTGATTAAAGCATTGGATCATCAAGATATAGATCCAGGATATTGTCATATTTTAAAGAATATTTATAAAAATGCAACAGCAACAATTAGATTATATAATGATACTGGGAAAGTCAATATTGAGAAGAGTGTAATATAGGGTGACTCCATATCTCCAAAACTTTTTACAGCAGTGCTGCAAGAAGTATTTTGTGGATTAAAATGGAAAGCTAAAGGAGTGAAGGTAAATGGAGATTATTTGTCATCTAGATTTTGCAGATGATGTAGTTGTTTTTGCAAATAATAATTTAGAGCTGCGGGAAATGTTGCAGGAGTTATCAGATGAAAGTAGAAAAGTAGCACTAAAGATAAATGTTAAAAAGATTAAAGTAATGTTTAATTGATTTTCTCAAAATATGAAAACAAAGATTGATTATAAAGAGTTAGAAGTTAACAGTTGCAAATACCTTGGTTATATTATTAATACAGATGGAAACATAATGGATGAAATTACTCATAGAATTAAACTTGGTTGAAGTGCTTTTGGTAGAAATGACTTGATACTAAAAGGAAATATGCCTATATGTTTGAAAAGGAAAGTTTTTAACAAATGTGTTTTACCAGTTCTTACTTATGGATCTGAGACATGGAAACTTAATAGAAGAGCAATACAGAGACTTCAGACCATTCAAAGAAGTATGGAAAGATGCATATTGGGAATAACAAGAAGAGATCAAAAATGCAATGTATGGGTATGAGAACAAACAGGTGTTATTGACCTCATTGAAAAAAATTAAAAGATTGAAGTGGAATTGGGCTGGACATATTGTTAGAAGAGATAATAATAGATGGACAATTGAAATCTTAAACTTGATTCCAAGAGATTGTAAAAGACACAGAAAGAGATCACATTTTAGATGAATTGATGAAATAAGAGAGTGTGCAGGGGTGATGTGGAGAAGAGAAGCTAAAGATCAGAGAAGATGGATTGAACATGGAGAGACCTTCATCCTGCAGTGGATTGATAATGGTTGTTGATGATAATGATATAGATGCACCCATGCTAATCACAGCTTTATATCACAAAATAAAAACTTTAAATGTAGCATTTGTTTATATAACCCAAAGTTATAAAACAATATGATTATTCAAATCTTAAGCTCCAAAAGTGTATCCTCACCACACCGACTAATTTTACATGGTGACTTTAATAAGTCAGATAACGACTTTGTTACGAAATGGTTACACTTGCTAGCTTTATTTCTTATAAGTGGAGAAGGTTACCTTCCACTGAATTATGGCATTTTATCACTGATTGACATGGCTTTTATTCATGCCAGCACTGCATTACATGATCAACCTATTACTAAAAATGTTATGATTTACAAATCATTCCACAATTATTGTTTCATTTAGTTTAAATGAAATATAGAGAATCTTTTTTTAATATTCCTTCACATTTGAACATTTTAGTTTTACAATTTTTATTTCCAATAGCTCCTGACAACTAATTATTATGATCAGAATTAATAATTTACAAAAAATTCATATCTTAATTAAAATTTCTACAGCTTGAAATTAAAACAAATTCTAGCTATTGATAGTAAACATTGTACCTGCATGTACATACACAAAGATTCTAACATTATCAAACAAAATGTTAATAACAATATACACTTTTCAAAAAGTTCTCTCTCTCTCTCTCTCTCTCATATATATATATATATATATATATATATATATATATATATATATATATATATATATATATATATATATATATATATATATATATATATATAAACAGAAAAGGCCTCTAACAAGATCTACATAGATTCAAATAAAAACAATAAATTTAATTTATGTTAGCTCAATTAAGTTATAAAACTATGATTATATGACACTGGAAGTATTAAAAGAACTGCTTAGTTAGAATAAAGAGATTTAAAGGAATGAAAACCTTTTCTGTTTAAATGTTTAAACATTTACTTATATAATACAATTAATAAAGAAAAATAAAATAAAAGTAGTATTTATAGAGAAGTAAAGATAGTAAAAATATTTATTTAAATTTATAGTAAACGTGATATATTTTTAAAAAATCTATAATAAATAGAAGAAACATTTAAGTTTTAGTATGATTGTGATATTTTATAAATTATAGTGCACAGTGGTTGTATTATAAACTAAAAAATCTAAATTAAAAAAAAATATATATATAATTCTAGTTTTTTAATATTTTGAAAAATCACTGATAACTGAAACAAGTGATATAGAAATCAGATATAATAAAGAGACTATTGTATATATTAATTAGTTTTTTTTCTAATGTTTACAATTTTTTTAAATCTGTGTATTCATTTAAGTTTAAACAAATATTATTATTATTATCCATCTTGAAAATAAAATAAAAAATTCTTATAATTTGAATCAGATGATAGATGACAAATTTTAGGTAGCTAGGTTTATAATATTTTTCAATCATTAACATGCTTAAACAAGAACTATATATATATATAACATAATTTTCTAGTATTTTGATATTTTATATTCAAAAAGTATTACCACAAAAACTAATACAAATAATGTTTTTTTTAAATATTAATTAACATATCTTATAAAAAACAAACAATCAAGTTGCACACAAGAAAAAAGACATAAAACAAATAAATCATAAAATAATAATTCATTATACTTTACTATATCAATGAAAAATATTCCACTTCAAAGGGATGATGAGAGGAATATCATTGATGAGCTATCTCAAATTTGAATCCTCCGTGAGAACTTAATTTTTCAGTAGAATTGGATATTTTTAAAAAGAAAATCATTCTTTATAGCAATAATGGGTGTTCTATTTTTTTAATAAGTCACATCATCAAATATTGAATGCTGTTTATTCATGAACTGCTCATAAGTATAATGCATTTCTATTGTAAAATGATTTTTAAGCGGAAAATAATATGATTACTTCTGAATAACAAGATTAGATTTGATCTTATATCATACATTTTTTAAGCAGTAAATTAGTTATGGTATACTTTCAGACAATTTTAAACTATGAAGTAAATATTACATTTTGTAGGGCTATATAATTTTTGGAAAAAATTATCAGATTAAAAAAGACAGCGTCTGTTTATCCAGATAATGAAGCAGTTTAGATAAAAATTCAGTTCCTATATAAAAGATTTCTGTTATTTTTCAATCCCACTTAATTTTTTAAAAAAAAGTTAAATGAGATCCTGACATTGACAGTTCTAGCTATTAATATAAAAAGGTCCTCAATACATGTTTATATAAGTTTTGAAAAAGAACAACAATACCCATCACAGTCGTCACCATCATTTTCAAATATTATTGATCTACTGCAGGATGAATCTCTCTAAGTTCAACCTAATTACTTCAACCCATAGCTTTCCCATGACATACTAGAATCTTATTTCATCCATCCATCTCAAATATGGTTTCTTTATAAATCACTTACAATGTCTTGGGATTCAATGCAAAACCTGAACAGTCCATTTATTATCATTTCTCCTAGAAATCTGTCTAGGTCAGCTCTATTTTTCTTAATTGTTCAATGATATATAGTGTTATTTTTGTGTTTGTACCTATGTAACTCATTTTTGATCTATTTTTGTTATTCCTAAAACATCTTTCCATACTTCATTGAATGGTCTGAAGAAGTGTATTCTTCTTCTACTGAATCCTATGGGGGAACAGATAAACACATTTATTAGAAACCTTCCCTTTTAAATACATAATCAGTTTTTTTTTTAATATTAAGATATTTTTACCAAAACCAAGCCAAACAAGCTTAATTCTATAATTAATTTCATCCATTATGTTCCAACCTGTATTAATAATCTGACCAAGGTATTTGTAGCTGTTAAATTCTTCTAATTCATCATTATCAATATTTATTTTCATCTGAGAAAATCCACCAAATATTACTTTAGTCTTTTTAGCATTTATATTTAGTTCTACTTTCTTCTGATAACTCATATATTCTTGAAACTCAGAATCATGATTTACAACTTCTCCAAAATATAAATTACTTAAATACTGTCTATTTATGTTTATTCATTGTAATCAACAAAATACTTCTTCAAAACTGTTGTAAAAAGTTTGGAGATATGGAATCACTCTACCATACATCTTTCACAATGCTAATCTTCTTAGAATTACTATGCAATACAATTATTATCATTGCATTTTGATAATTATTCTTAGAATATGATAATATTTTGGGTCTGTATATTATGTTTCAATGCTTTAATCCATCTAGACATATATCAAATGCCTTTTCATAATCTATAAATCCATAGCATAATGACAACTCATATTCATTAGACCTTTTTATAACTTCTCTTTGTACTAGGATATAATCCACTATCCTAAAATCACTTTTAAATTAAAAGTTCACAAGTAAATATTTGGAATAAAACTGATAAAAAAGTGAAAAGTCTGTAACTGCTAACATCTTTATGATCTTTCCAATCATCTGATACATCATTATCATTTAGATATTTGATATATAACTTTGTCAACATTTTTTTATTTCTTCACCTGCTTCTTTTAAGATATCATTATAATTCTATGGCTTTCCACCTGTTCATATATTTAACTGCAAGTCATATTTTAAAGTACTGGACAATTCAAAAATTGTAACAATTGTAAAAGATGGTTTATTTCCATGTTTTTATTACTATATAATTATTTATACAAAATTTTCATTTCATAATATCAACATGAATTGATATGTGTGATAAGAAAAAATATTTAAAATCTCTTATCAAGATCTTGTTTGAGCTATTGGTATGCTCTCTGTATTACATATTTGTAAATACAAGCTTATAAAAGCAATGTCACACTATATATGACTTGCTCTATTGATTACTTTCATAATATTAGCTCTATTTTGCTCAATAGTTTCATCTTATTGCAGAAATAAATATCCTACTAATACCAAAATTTTATTTTACAATTACAAGACTTTTCCTTTCTTCTTTAGCCTCTCTTTCTCGATTCACAATTATATTTTCTCACATGGCTAATAACCCTTTTTCATAACATTTTATGAAATTCTGGATGTTCTATTCCTTTTAGTGGACTGTTTTTATATATTTATTCCTTTTTTCTTCATATTTTATAGGTAAATCATTGCTCTTTGTACCAACAATATATCATACAGTTGTCAGTAAACTATCAGTTTTCTTTTTGATATCATTCAAAAACGAATTATGTTCAAAATCTGTCAATAATTTAAAATGATTTGCAAGTTCCAGCAATAAATTCAATGGAATGTTTCAGAAGGTTAGGAACTTCAACTAAAAAACATATTTTTTCTTACTAATTTTTATCTAAATTTGTATTAGTATATATCTTATACCTCATTAAACAATAATCATTTTCTGTGTGGAATCTATTAAGAACATTTCAATCTTGAAATACATATTTTCTGCCATCAAAACACAAAACAATTCTGTGGACCTTCATTTAGATGGTTCCATGTCAATTTCTATTTAATATTTTTCTCATTCATAATATAAAGCTTTTCTTTTTCTATAATTTCCACAAATTTGTCTTCTAATCTGTGCCATCATAACCAAATTTACTCACAGTACATTCATCTTTCAATCATGAATTAATAGCCACATTAAAACCTCCAATGACATCCATATAAAAATCTTTGAGTAGTTTGTTAAAATAAGAATTTGTTGATACAAAAATTTGAATTATCAGTAATTAAAATGTATCTTCCCTAAATTGATTAATTAATTTTGTGATTCTGGCTGATATACCATCAATGGCCACAATTCTGCTTTTCAACTTTGTATTTATAATAAATCTACTTGCACTTCTGATATTTGTACATTACATATCCATTGTTAAAATCAATTGCCTCTTCACATTGTCTTCTAATTTCATCAAGATTAAAAATGTCCCATTAAATATTGCATAGTTCTTCCAATTCATGCAACCTTCCTACCATGAAAGTGATCTTACAATTTGTAAATATCTAAATAAAGAGTCATCATCAAATGGTAGCCTCAACCCAAAATTAGAAGATTCTTAGTATGCTCCACCTTTGACCACCAACTATTATCTTAGCTCATGACTTTTCATCTTCCTGGGAATAAATATTATAATTTAGTTAAATGTGTGATGATTGTACATATCTTAAAAAAGTTCATTCAAAGACAAATTCATTCTGCTTTTAAGCTAACTTCAACTAAAATTCCAGAAAAACTATTAGGAAACTGAGAAGAATCATGATGTTTCTTGATTTTAAAGTCTAGTTTAAACAATGAATAAACTCATCACACTTGCTGATGCAAGTTTGTGAATAATTCATCCATGTTAATTTACTATATAAATAATCACATAATAATAACAGTTGAATGACAAGAATATATGAGTTAGACATAAGGACTTTGTTCTACTTGATTCCTGTAAGATCTCAATGAATATTTGGACAAAAAAATTAGACAGTGATTTGTGGCAAGGGGAAATTAAATGTTTAAACTATCAGTTCAAAATTGCAAATACATTTCAAAAAACATCTTATATATAAAATCCCTATTTTCTTCATTGTCTGATTAATGAATGCATGTTTGTTCATAAAACTGTCACATGTTAAATTCATAACAAATGAAAAAAAAAATGTTAAGTAATTTTGCCATTAATAAAAAATACTCAGAAAAAAATCAGTACATGTGCTTTTAACTACAGGGATATAATATGTAAATCACAAAGAAAATGTGATTACAGTACATAAATTCATGTTTGAAATGTGATATCTACAAAAAGAAGAAAATAGATGCTATAATACCATATTTACATTTAGTTTTAGATAGTGTATTATTACATTTATGTGAAGAAAGTCACCATTAATAAAACTCTCAGAAAAAAAATATCAGTACATGTGCTTTTAACTACAGAGATATAATATTTAAATTAAAAAAAAAATGTGAATACAGTGCATAAATTTATGTTTGAAATGTGATATTTACTGAGGGGAAAAAATACATGCTATAATACCATATTTACATTGAATTTTGGTTAGCGTATAATTGAAGGGTGGTGTACAATTCTCATATTTATTTTTATAATATTGAAATCTTTTCTTTAATTTACATTAAATCTTGAAAAAAAAAAGTGAAACCAACCAATTAAAAAAACATGGCCTATTTAGCCCAGGTACATAACATATAAATATAGCATATAAATAATATATAATAAAACTAAATGTAAAAATTATCTCATTAAACTTTATACTAAAAATTCTAATGTTTTGTTTTAATATATATATATATAATAAGAGTTCAGTCTGGATTTTTTTACTAGGTTGACTTATGGAGCAATTCAAAAATCCTGTAAATTAATTTGATATTACATACTTTTTTTAGTGTAGAGGTTAATTATAATACACACATATTGAAGCGGTCATATATATATATATATTGTACCGGTATAAATCCACCACGCTTACTCATACACAGTACCCGAGTTCAAACCCAGCCCACGCTTAAGAATAAATTCCAAAAACGCCAACTGAATTCAAACCCAAACCCCGGTATGACCAACCGATGATGACTTTATAACAGCACGGGGTTATCCCTTTTCTAGCTCAGCTCAGAACATAGACTAATTCTTACAGTTAATGATATAGATTTATTTATTCTCTAGATATTGGAACGGTCATTCATGTAATGTATATACTTAAGTTGCCCATACAGACAGTAAGTGGCTACCTAGACTCAAAGAGTAATAAGGTGGAGGACACAAAAGGTAGATTAAATAAAGTGTTTAATAAGAAAATATAAAAATATAAATATAACGTTCAACAGTACGGTAAGACTTCCATGAATCCTCTGGTGTTTAGCTACTAGTCTTTAACAATCATTTTATCTCGTGAACAAACTCTGCCAATAGCGTGAGTTAGATGTGCGGGTGGTAGGAGAATCAGAGTATTGAGCATTGAAAAGATATTTATCAAAAAGGGTTTTACTAACTTATTCTATTGAATAGGCTCGAGCGACGAGTGGACAGTTGGAGGTGGTTTTATATAAACACGGCTGGAAGATAGATGTACTAGTGGTTGCCTAGATTCAAGAGCCCTACAGTAATCACTTGCGGTGCATTAACGGAATACCGGGCGGCTTGTACTTTGACAAGGCTTAATGCCCCCAAGTAGCTCCGGGACACGACAACCAGCCGGGATCATTTCGAACCCGGTAATCCAAGAGATTACCTGGGAAAGAAACTGCTTTCATCCCCAATGGTAGAATGGCGAGACGCTAACTTCAGCGAAGGGAAGGCATTGCCACAGACATCAAGGACGAGTACTTGAAGTGGATTTTTAAAAGAAATTATACAAAACATGGAATCTATTCGTCTATTTCTACGCCACAGGCTGAGATCCTTATCCCAATAAAATATAGCGGAATTAAACTGACCGCGAGAACAATAATTAATTAAATTTACTCTGAAACCCTTAACCCTCCAGGTTGACAGGCGGTAGCGATAGTATTAAATTATACAGTGAGTTATTTCTCATATCATACATGACATTAATATAACACTTTAAAACAATATATATATTTAACATTGAACCTTAGATTGCAATTATATGACAACTTAAACTAGAATAAAAAAAGATTTAACATTTACCAACTCGAAATATAAAAGAATATTTAATTCAGGAAACGAAATTTACTTTTAAAATAACTTGATCATTATTGTACACTAGTTTTACACAGAGTTGGGAAATATTACTATTGGCATCGTTTGTTTATGGAATACGCAACACAAAAAAAATATAAATGCATTCATTTGAATTATTATTACTCTTAATTACAAATTTTATAACTATTACTCTTAATTACAATTTTTATAATTTATTTCTAAAGACTAGAGCAGAGGATTAAAAGAAAAGAAAATTTACTGACAGGTTAAACAATAGCATTATAAACGACATAAAAACTTACATGTAATTTATTTGATTGATCACATTAAGCTCGGAAGAAAGTTAAAAGTTCGTGTAACACAGTTACTCTTCTTTCTTCATCCGGCTTGGCTTTTCCCGATTGATATTTCCGACGAACGTAGGCGCGCATTTTGAAAGTTATTTGCCAGGCATTGTCAATTTGGAGATTGGAAGCTGGAAACTATGAAGCACAAACAACATGATCAGACAGCGGCACGAAGATTCAATTTGGCCGGACAGAGATCAGCTCCTGTCACTTAGCCCCTCAACATTGCGGTTTACAGGTGAGCTTCTTAACAAAGTTCTAGGAATTACTCTAGCAGCTGCAGTGCTGTCTTAAGACTACTTCTCTCAACCACGTCAAAAGTTAGAATCAGTTTTTCTCTAAGATGGCCACGATTGACCTTTCCGCCTGGTTTTTGTGTTTAAGCTCCTCCTACTTTCTCTAGCTTCCAGCCATCCAGCTTGACCATACACATTAATTATCCATTCCCATTGTTCTTTTACTTTGATACGCAATTTTTAAATTGACACAGTAATTACAAATCTACATTTCTTATCTAATTTCCAATACAATTTAATTACTCTGTACATTTGTGTAATTTAGATTTTAATTAAAAACACTGATCAAAGGAATGTGACTTTTGATCAGCATTTTTAAACGACTTTGTACAATTTTAAAAAAAACTAAAATTCAAACAAATACGCCCGCAATAAACTTTAAATTAAATTGATATAAATCCACAGACCACGCACACACGAATATTATTTCATGGTTTGTGACATTTATATACGGAATCTTACCTATTGATTTACAAAACATAAAATATATAACTAATCCTTTTATTATGACTGAAAATAGACAAATCTCACTGCGGGCAGATAGTGGTTCGAATTACCGTACTTAAAACACATGAAACGAAGATCGGTTCTTCGATCTGTCTGTTTCAATATATATATATATGCTTAATGTATATATTGACATATTTTTAAAAAAATAGTATAAAAGAAATTTAGTACTGTTATGAAATGTAATGTTATAGTAATGAGGAATTTCAAATTGGCAAAGAAAATGTAACTGATTAATTAAAATCAATTGATGATAAAAGAATGTATAAATTAAATTCTAATTTTATAATTACTTAGGGGAAAAGGTGACAAAACATTTAACTATATGTAAGGATCAGATAAAATCAAAGACATTCGAAATTTAATAAGAAATGCAATTAATAAAAAAATTTTAAAATTAAACATTGCGATCAGCAAGATTTTTTTGATAGAAAAGAAAGAATTGTCTCTAAGTAATCAATTTGGAAAGATCTGGATGTCTTTGTTTTGAGAACTATAAATATATTGTGCCGGTCAAAACATGTTTATCCATCTAACATGAGCTGGAACTAACAAAATGTACTTCAAACCCAGTCAAGCCCAAGATTTAGGTCAGGGACCAGCCTTAATTCGAACCCATTCTCTAAGACCCAGATCAAACACCTAATAAATAACATAACAGTGATGGTACATGAGAATTAATTTTAATCCGGCTGACTAGCAAAGCTGAGCAAAAAATGGGACATCTATTAACTATGACTATATTAAAATATACATAAGCATGGCTGTAATACGTGGAAGTGGAGAAAAGGAAATCGAACTACTCAAATAAGTTAGACAATAAAAGTATAGTTTAATATACTGACAAATTATTATACATTTATAAATTAATTAGTGTGTGCTTGAATGAGCAAGCAGTAGATGATTACATAGTGTCATTCATGCTATTATTTCTCATATGCTTTTTTATTAGCTAAATAAGATATTACAAATAATCACACATCTTTGGTGGGTCCAATATTAAAATGCCAATCAACTACTACAATGAATTCGCAAAAAATGGTTATCAACGCTTTGGGTTATGGTTCTGAAACGTGGTGACTAACATATGATTTAGGGGAGTGTTCTGAGATTCACTATACAGATAAATACATTTGAAAACGTTTGATTATATTTGAATCTATGACAAAATATTTAATGAAAAATTATTTTAACAGTAGTAAGACGAACGCTTTATTTTTCCCAAGGCATATACTCTTAAATAGATATATAAATTACAACGGTGGGAGTGTATATGATTAAAATAAACTTAATTAATAAAATAGAAGTAATTGGTATTTATATATATATCTTTTAAGCAGAGCGCAATTTTAATATTAGAGCATTAAAACTGGGTCATGAAGCAAAAGAAATACTAATACAAATAAGTTTATGGTGCTGACATAATAGCCTAAAAATAACTAAGAGGAAAAGATTGTGCTTCTGGATAAAAAACAAAATCTCACACCCCTTCTTGGGTAGTGCTTAGAGAAAAGTGGATAGGCATGGCGTGGCCCAGACTTTTGCTGGTATAACCAACGCGAGAGGCCTTTTATCTATACAAAGTGAATATGCATAGCGTGTGCCTAACTTACGGGATCACTGCCAGAGGCATTTTATATGAAATAAATGTGGTTCCAGATAGCTCAACTATCTATGGAACGAGGTACGAGAAGAAATCTATGGGTTCGAACTTGTCGCAACCCCCAGATTAGAAGACTAGAAGCATGTAATATATATATACGAAGAGAGGCTAAATGTCGGCAATGCAGTAATGATAAATGTCGCTAACAACATTGAATAAATTTTACTGCTTTAAAATAAATGACCTTTGTCTGAATACTAGAATTTAGACAAATAATACGCTATGCAGTTATATATAGAGAGAGAAATTTCATTTATTAAAATATACTTGAAGATTTGATTTAGTAAAAAAAAATTAAGATTTATCCCCACCCCTTTTCTGCTATTTTTGAATAAATCAATCCTACCTTCGTGATTTTTATAATAACTGGAATATTTAAATACTATATTTGATATTTTAAGAGTATAAAAAATGAAGTAAGATTAGCAGTTATATAGGAAACAAATTATAAGTCACCCTTTCAGAATTTAATAAATAATTATAAAATAAATGTTTCAGAGCATTAATTAGCTTGAGTTCTGGATTTTCAGAGTTAAACAAATCAATTTTTGTATTAAAAACGAACCTAAAATGTTGATTCATAAAACAATCTGGCGAACGTACTAATTTACAATGCATTATATATAATAATATAGGGTATATGAGCACAGACTTTCACACCACCCACCTCTCTCCACTCTATCTAATAACACTGATACACCTAAACCCATATATGCTGAAAAGATAAATAATCACCAATATATGTATTTCATGCTAAACCAGCAATCATCAGTTGGTCCAGACTATCATCTTTACACACATATATAGTATAAGTGCTCAGATATATATATATTAAGATAGACTATCCTCATAGTTTAACGGACAGGCTTCAATCCACTCCACACTCCAACTCTTCAACCATCCATCCAATTGAAAATCTGATGATGGAATGCTCAAAGGCCACCCTGAGGCCGAGATTATTGTCACACCCATGTCGACCTAAGGTCAATCTGAACCCCACATGTACAGGACTTAATCCATTTAATACATATGCAAGGATGGGCAGACATCTCTATAATGTAATAACTGAAACACAGGCTTGTTATATACCTGTGGCTATATATATGTAATATAGGGTATATGATCACAGACTTTCACACCACCCACCTCTCTCCACTCTATCTAATAACACTGATACACCTAAACCCATATATGCTGAAAAGATAAATAATCACCAATATAGGGACGTTAATAATCTTTTCATGAAGGTTTAGTTAAAAATGACAGAAAATATTTTTATAAATTAAGCTCGTCAGATTGTTTGAAATTGGTATATCAATAACAGATATATAAATCAAATAATAAATACATATAAATAAATGACCGCACCAAAGTTAAAGAAAGTTAAGAGCATGAGAGAGAATTAAATTTATATAAATTATTTAAGAGAAAATTACATGTTATTTATATAAAAAAACATATTAATTTACAAGATAGAAAATTGAACAATACATTAGAATCTTGATAGCAGGATTTGAGATTAGTGAGGCTAGATTCATTTTCAAATAGCAGCATAAAAGTTAACTTGCAATTTTAAGAGTCCAATTTAATACAGCAAATGCACGGCAATTGAAATGCAAGTTCTTCGGTGGCAGAAAACTTCTATTAGCATTCTAAAGTTCTTTTTAGACCTTTTTTCATTTCAGGGCAGCAGGATATTACGGTAGTGGTAGAGGCCGCTGAAGAGTGGTGGATTTACTGCTACATCATTTTAAGTTTCACCGCGATGTTAACAATCATTTTCACTAGAGTAGCTAATCTAATCCCTGCTTTAAAAATCCAGCCCTTATTTATACCCTTGTGCAGGTATTTCTGGAATGCTTATTATTAATTAGTTAGTTGTTTTTGAAAGATGCAATTGTTAGATAATGTCCAAAAATAAATTCAAATCTATTTCCGGATTAGAAATAGATTTGACAACATGTTTTACACAAAAGAAAATCTTTAATCTACTTAATCCCATTTATTTTAAGTAAAACTTTAATTAAAAAAATACCTCCCTTTAATTATTTTTGGACAATTAACAACAGTCACATCTTCCATATTGGATTTTATAAAAAATATATAGTTTAATAGAAAAACAAGCAATTTAAAAAGAAAAAGTTAAAAATGACATATAATAAATATTTAAAAACATCAATATTTTGTTAGTAAGTTTTGCTCCTATATATATATATATATATATTTGAGCCGCATCTATAATACTTTAATAAAAAAGAACTAATAATTAATAATAATTTTAAAACATGTTATTGAAACATTAAATTTTATAATTTAGGCGCACATCTCAAATATATACATGAAATATATATACACGACAAAAGGAGCGGGATGGGAAATAGGGATTTAAACATAGGTTAGTAGGTAGAAATATGAAGCACAATCTTAAGATAAGATTTACTGCTTCCAAATATATATATAGGAAAAGAAAAAAAAGGTTACTTTTTGTAAACTTCTTGTAACACTATCATTAGTGAGTAGCTTGCCACAATTTCTGGCAATCTCTGTGAAGCTGTGAATGGACTCCCTGTTACTATAGCATGCAATGTTGATAAAGTCATTGCCTTGCCTCCACAAGTTATATATTAATCATTCTATATGTTTCATACTGTATTATTTAGATATTTTATTGCATTATTTAATTATTTTCTTATTGTGTTATAATGCATGCTTAATTATTTGTACATAATAAGATTGACTATTGCAATATATACTCGATCTTCCTTAAATTTGTTAGACTTATTGTTTAAGAATCAAATAGTGGTAAATTTAGTAAAATATTTCAATGATTAAAATATTTTGTTATCTAAAAAAAAGTCCAGTAATTAAATAAAAGCAACATTTAAATTCCTCCTCATTGATTGTAATTTGTTTTTTTATTATTTGTGATTTTAAACTTGTCTGTATAAAATTGTTTCTTTCAAAATGTCATTTAGCCATTAACATAATTACAATGATATATATAGAACTTTCAAATGTAAAAAATGAAGATTGAGTGTTAAGATGTTTAAAGCAAACTTTGTTTTCTTTTAGAAAGGACCAGTATATATATATATATATATATATATATATACTATATATCTATATATATATATATATATATATATATATATATGCTGCATACAGGTGATTTATAATTAACCTGCAGTTTTAAAATAAAATTTAATGTTATAAGTTGAAAATTAAAACTTCGTTTCTTTTCTTTTGACAAAGATATATATTTACTGCAGACACGCTTTTAATTCTATAAAATCTATGCTATAAATAATGAAAGATATGATATCATAGTTTAATTCTTTAAAACTTTTAACACAATTTAATATATTATCAAGACCTATGGGACAGATCTCTAATTAGGCAGGGAATAATTTTATTCGACAATTTTATATATATATATATATATATATCATAACTGTGTAGGTCATGATTTATATATATATATATATATCATAACTGTGTAGGCCATGATTTAGCCTCATATAATAGATGTCCACATATTATAAACTTATAATATGACCATTTAAGTTTTATTTTAATACATTTAAATTTAAGTCCAAATATTTATTATTTTATATAAATTTAGCATTACTGTGTTGTCAAATTCCATGTTTATTTCATTGCGTTTCTTCAGCAAGACTATATCTCTGCTTTGGCAAATTTAATTTGACAGGTTCATTCTAAATAAGTTCCACACAAATAATATTTCTTTCACTGTTAGAATCCAGAGGGTCTTATTATTTCTTGTTACCAGTGCAGTGGATCATTCCTGCCTGTTAATGAGAGTTCTTAAGGGTTATATGAAGATGTTCATTCCTTCATTCCATGACCCATTTAACTTTGCAAAAGCGAATATATTCCCATTGTTGTTGCCTTACTATACAATCCGGATAAGACATTGCAGAGGTGATCATATTCCAGTCTACCTCATTATGTAAGTGTTTATTACTTTAGCACCTCAGTACCATCTTCCTCATTTCTTTTGTATGTTAAAGCTTCATATTTCTGCATTTATTGGTCATGATCATGAGAGTTACGCATTTATCTATTTAACCATATTTTCTAGAGTTAATTAAATTTACCTTGCTTTATTTATTATCATGTACCTGCTTGAGGGATATATTCCCCATCATCCGAAGTCCTTTATTTATATATCTGTTATACATTGAAACTTTGATATATGTACACACTAATTAATGTAATTTACACTATCTTACAAGTTGAGCAACCAAATTAAGCAGTAGTCATTTCTTTTGTTTATTTGTTTGAAACTTTTATCTTATATATACATTGCATTGGGTGTCTTGTTTGTCACAATAAGGTCATAAAATTATAAGCTAGTTTTAAGAGTCTCTATCTCTCACTGATCACTGAGCCTAATTAAAAATGAAGTAGTATGTAGGTTGGAATGAATTGTGGTGTTTTAAATCACCCTAGTGGTGATTTTGCTGTTGACCTCTCATTCTGACCATTACTATATATATTAAATGGTTTTATCTTAACTTGCATTGTCTGTATTTCTGTCAGTATGCACACATTATTATCTTGAAATATTGCAATGTCTACATTTTTGAATTTATAACTGAAAAAATGTGTTCTCTTTTAGAAGTGATATTCACATACTTATGTTTCCCAGGAAAAATCCTTAACAACTAAGCCAATGGAACTATTATGTGTTGGTAGAGTAAAATTTTGTTAATATTTATTTACCTCAAACTTAATTGAATAAAACTAAATATTTTCTATTAAAATCTAAATTATTCTTCTGAAATAATAAATATTTCATAAGTATTTTGTAAAAAAAGGTTAGAGAATTAATTATGTGTTTTTTTTCATTTCCAAAATGGAAAAAAAAAATGAAGAAATACAACTATCAAAGTTGTTGACAGCAGGTGCTTTCTTGTTGAGAAAACAAGAAACATAATAAAAATTGCATGATCATTTCATATGCTTCAACATGCTGTTAATAAGAGTATCAAACTTTCCACACAGTAGTGCCACAAAGTGTAAGCCTTCATAATCAATGGATGCAGGAAAGTTGGTACATAAAATCCCTACTAGTGCCTACTCATTCAACATTCCCAGACTAACTTCTGGCTTTCATTAATGAGGGGTCATGGATTTAAGAGCATGGCAGTTAGGTCCTTAAGATCATTAGATCCTCCAAAAACCCTTCAGCAGCCACCCTTTACCTATTTGGTTAACTATAAAGCAAGGAGCCCAAAATGAAAACACCATGTTTCAAACCCAAGCTCATTCATTTGTATAGTCATATAGATCTGAACACAGTTCAGCATTTATACATTGTGATGTCTTTGGTTTTTCAAAAATCACAGTCACCATTATCCCATGATTAGGATAGTTATGAAACCATAAAAAATATTGCATGGTCATCTTTTTATATGTTTACACATGCTGTTAATAAGAGTACCAAACTCCCCATAGTGTAGGCATTTTATACACAAACCTTCCTGCATCCATTGATTATGAAGGTTTACACTTTTATGGCACTACTGCAAGGAATGTTTGGTCTGTTTAATAAAAAAAAATGATTAAATGAGTCTGATGAAAAAAATTATTTTATTTAAATTGAAATTATGTATTTTACTTATAATAAAAAATAAAAAAAGTAAAAATATTTAAAAACATTTAAATTTTTTTTTTTTTTGTAAACAGCCGACTAATAAAAAATAACAGCAAAATAATCTGACTACATGTCATTTCATTATTGAGGCCTTTTTGATTGATATGATCTGAAATGCTTTAATGAAATGATATATGTTTTTAGTGGGATCACTTTGCTCTTTTTTATCTTTTAATCAGATGTTTACATAAAATCATTATTTTTAAATATATTGAAACAGATATACTGTTCCACATGTATATATATTCAAAAGACCCCCCCCCCCCATTTAAAATAGACTAGCATGATTTGATCAAATTAAAAAAAAATAAAGCAAAAACGTTTATAGTTAAAAGAAAATCATTATTGATTTTATAGTTTTAAATTACGATGTAAATAAAAGCTGGCATTTATTAAAAAGATTACATTTTTAATTTTTGGAACAATGTTTTCGAATAAAGTGTGATAATAGCTTGAGGCAGTCTTAATAAATTGGAAAACAAGAACTAATGCTTATAATCTGTTATCTATCCCACTAAAAGTAGATTGTCCAATCCTTAAGAAGATAGCAAACCAGGTACAGTGCGAAAGGCTGCTTAATCAATCCAAGAATCAGTATAGATATAGTTGAGTTGCAAGTTCAGATCATATTTTTAAAAAGTTTTTTCAAAGAGATTTTTAGGAGATTCTAAAAAAAGGTTTTTCAAAAAGTTATTTTTTTGAAAGAGATATTTTTCAAGTAGATGTTAAAGAAGAATTTTGAAAAAAAGATTTTAATTTTAAAAGATATTAAGAGCAGTTAAAGAACCACTGTTAATAATGGAAAAGGAAAACATTATTAAGGAAATTATAACGATGGAAGGCTAAACTAACAGCTTCATCTCTTCATCTCATGCCATGTTTCTCCAAGATTTGCCTGGATGATCATCATAAAAGAAAATAACACCATTCAGCTTAAATAAAATGACCTCTTTTTGATGGAACAGATTGGATATAAACAAGAAAATAAAAATGAAGGTAACAATTTTATCAAATATGTAATATTTATATGTGTTTATAAAAGACAAACAAAACATCTTTCTTAGAAAAGAAACTAAAATTATGAATAAAAGTAGCTATATGAAAATACGTTTATTATAAATGAAACTAAAATTATAAATAAATATAGCTACATGAAAATACATTTATTATTGATAAATTATAAATGAAACTGCTGGTGAATATATGAATAAAAATATACATCTGCAGCAGACCAAGTCAATATTTATGCTAGAAGAATTATATGTAAATCATAAATGCTTAACTGCAGATTAATGAGATCTAAATAAAATAATAAAATTTATATGTATGAATATACATCCATATTTCAAATTATAAATGCCATTAATTATCTTCATGTATTGCACTCTTCTCTGTGAATTAAATATAATTAAAAATGTAAATTATTAAAGAACTTGCATTCTTTAATTCCTATTGTACTATTATTGAATGTATACCAAGATACACAATGGGCTGTAAATAAAATAACTTAAAATTAACTGGAACTTTGAATTAGACATAAAATGTAAATTGTTAAAGAACTTGCATTCTTTAATTCATATTGCCCTACTACTGGATGTACACCAAGTTACACAATAGACTGTAAATAAAATATTTGTTAAATTAGATGGAACTGTGAATTAGATGCTATCAGTTGTCTTCATTAGTCTCTCTGTTGTGTCAATATATCATACTCCTCTCTGTGAAGTAACTAAATGATTAAATATATAAACTGTTAAAGAACTGTTGAGAGAAGGACTTTATTATACTGTCAACAGATTACATTTTCTAAGTCATCTAAAATGTTTTTTGGAAGTAGGCTGAAAGATACAAGGGACTGTCAATAAAATACTTTGTTTGATGGACATTTATTTAAACTTGTTATTAAATAAAATTATTGTTACTTAAAATTAATCTTAGTTATCCAGTTGTACAATTCTATTTTGTTTTTATTGCATCACTCATTATTCAATGCACTTGTTCATGAGAATCTCATGCCTCCTGAGCTACATCTGGCATAACTAGACCTAGGTAAGTCAGGTTGTAGTGAGATGGAACTCTAGGGGCACCGTTTGGAAAACCAACATAGAAATGTCTAGATGCTTCCAGTCTCTATGGTGCTACATCCTCTGACGAGCAGGAAATATTGTTGTAGGGGGGGGTAACATCTGCATTGGGGAATGCCAATCAATAGTTCCTTCCTGCAGCATGCTCATCAGGAAATTGTTACAACCGAGGTAATAAAGGGATTGTATGGTGGTCCGGTTACAATATATATATATTTAATATTATTCTATATTTATATAATTGTGAACTATAGAGTACCTTACTAGAGATGATTTTCAATGAAGTAAAATTGCATGAGTTGGTAAAAAAAATTTTTAATATTAAATAGAACATTGCCATATCTATTTTGAATTCTAAACATAGTAAAAAAAACAACTCAGTTATTTAAAAAGTGAAAATTGTATAAACAAATCACATGCATAATGAGATGATGTAGTATGAATTAAAAAAACTGAGAAATAACATTGATGAGACAAAACAAAATATCAGTGCAGCAAGATCACTTATGCAACTTGGTAAAATATAGCAAAACAAATAATTGAAGTTATGGTCCAACAAATTCTCATTCATCAGAAGAAAAAAATAACTTTTATATAAATAAATAAAATGTTTTTGAATAGAACAAATAGAATTTTAAAATTTCTAGAAAAGCTATCTAAGCAATGAAAGAAGATAATGAGAAATTTGAATAAGAGAAACAGAATGTAGGGAAAAAAAACCTAGTATAATTTGTCATTATTTTTATTAACAAATATATACTTTGCTTAATAAAGTCTATTTGAATAAATAGAAGACTAAAATGAAAACATCAATAAAACATAAAACTGTAATGGAAGATGAATGATATCAAGCATATTACAAATATCTATGCAAAACAAAAATTAAACCCAATAATTTAATATTAAATTTTCCACTAAAACAAGACAATGTATGAAAAAAAAGAAGAAAATAAATGAATATAATCATAGACCAACTGATAAGTGCTGGTTCATCATGAAATATATAGATAAATTATTTTTTACATATGTATGCGATCATGTGTATTGGTTGTATAAGATGGAATGGATAGCTGTAGGAAACTTGAAAGCCTGAGTTCAGTATAGGTAACATACTTGTATTTAAATATTTGATTATGAGAATTTTGATGAATTATACAGAAAAGATTTACTAATAAACTTAAACATGTAAAATCATAACAAAATCATTTAAGAGAAAAAAATTGCCCCCCAAAAAAAATATTATATTTGAGAATAATTATTTAAGCAATTCCTAACAATTATGTGAATACAAAACAATAACAATAAAAAAACATGAAAACAAAGACACCTATATATCTGATAAAATATTAGATAATGAAAATGATTAAATAAGTCATACCATTAAATCTACTTCTAGAAAATGATGAAATTTTTATAGATATTTTAAAAGAAATGGCTGAACAATATTAAAAAAAAATTGATAGCAAAGTTATATACAAGGAGAAACACTGGCAAGAAGTTATCATATATTTAGAAGAATGCACTATATTATCAAAGACATGAATAACAATAAAAAAGCTTCTTTTAGTAATGTTTTATATTACAACTAGTTAGACATAATTTACTTATTTATATGCAAACAACATCTGGTATTACATAATATAATTATTTTCAATTAAGACATTTTTAAAAATAAGGTAAATTACATTATTTTAATAATTAGATATGTAGCAGCCTTCTAATAGTTGCATATAACACTTAATAATAAATACATTCATAAGAAATCATCTACAAAAATTTTTTGCAATTAAGCCAATAAAAAATACATAAAAAACTATATCTAAAAAATAAAATTAGCCTAATAGATAATTTGCTTGGTATTAAGAGACATTATAAAAATAATCAGTGAGTATGAATTGTAACTTAATAATATAATGAAAATAATGAATATGCATTCAATTCTGTTAACATTTCTATTGTCAATAAGGCTCTGAAGTATTGGGATAAAGACCAGATTAATGCCGATTTCTGAAAAAAATTTATCAAAATACAAAATCTTATAAAATTACACAATAAACTAAAAATATTAATTAATATTGGGTAAATATCTATAACAAAATAATGCTAACATTTTATAATACTTAATAGCATTTTTACAGAAAACAATCGGTGAATTAAAAGTACAAGCAAATTACTTAAATCATTCGCATTTTACAAATGTTACAATAGATTTGATAAATGATGTTTCTGAACAGCAGGAAATATTACAAGAACTAGTTGACAAAAGCAAGAAAACCAAACTAATGATGAATCCTAAAAAGATTTTAAAAATGCTTTTTTTTTTTTTTGTAAAAAAATAAAAATGAAGACTGATAGCAATGAATTAAAAAAGACATTAACAATTATAGTTATGCTATCCTATTTATTAACGCAGATGGAAACCTAACATATAAAATTAGTCTGAGAAATAAACGTGCATGAAATGATTTTAATAGAAATAACTAAAAATGTTTTTAATAAATATATATCATCCATGCTTAATTATAGACTGCATCTAAACACTTAATAGTATAATAATACACAAATAGTCACAAAAGCTATATATGAATAATTGTATTTACAACTAGTAATTGAATGGAAAATAAATAATTAAAAGAACACTCATATAGTACTGTCATCATTGAAAAATTTGAAAGATTAAAATGATATTGAAAAGAAGAAGTTGTTAAAGAACATAATAAACAAATAACAGAAATGCTAAAGTGGAATCAATAGATTAATAAATAGAAAAAAAAATATTGCATGTAAGATATACAAAGTTTCATAGAAAAATATGAGAAAAAGAAAATGAGCAAATTCAAATTGATGGATGTGAAATGTTGGAATAGATCAGTATTGGTTAAAAATAATTATATATATATATATAAATAATGGCCCTTATTCCCAGGAGGCTGTAAAGTCACCAACCAAGGCAGCGGTTGGTGGCTGAAGGTGGAGGGTGCTAAGAATCCCCTGATTGCGGACCCAGGCTGCCATTTGATGTCGACTTTTTATTTAGGTACTTACAACTGCAGATCACTTTCAAGTGAAGGAAGATTGCAAGAATTAGAAGAAGAACTGTCTTATATTAAATGGGACATTATTGGACTTTGTGAAGTTAGAAGAAAAGGAGAAGAAACAATTGATTTAAAAAGTGGACATATACTCTATTATAAAGGCACACATATTGGAAATACAAGTGGAGTAGGATTCATTATAAATAAAAAGTGGAAGAACAATATTGTGGAGATTGATGGTGTATCAGACAGAGTGGCAAGATTAGTTATACAACTTAATAGCAGATACCAAATGCAGATAATTCAGGTTTATGCCCCAACAAGTTCTCATAGTGATGAAGTAGTAGAAGATTTTTATATGGATGTACAAAAGGCTTTTGATCAAAGTAAACAACATTTTAAAATTGTTATGGGAGACTTTAATGCTAAAATTGGTAGACAAATGAAAGATGAAATTGCTGTAGGTAATTTTGGTTATGGTAATAGAAATGAGAGAGGACATAGACTTGTGGAGTTTGCAGAAAAAGAAAAACTTTATATTATGAATTCCTTTTTTGGGAAAAATATTAAAAGGAAATGGACATGGAAGCATCCAAATGAAGGTACAGCAGAATTGGATTATATTTTGACTAACAGAAAATACATATTTCAAGATTGTAATGTTCTTAATAAATTTAACACAGGAAGTGATCATCGATTAGTAAGGTATAAGTTACGTGTTAATGTAAAACTAGAGAGACAAAAATTATTAAGAAAAACAATATTTACAGTTGATATTCCTAATCTTCAGAAACATTCTAATGAATTTAAATTAGAACTTACAAATAGGTTTCAAGTGTTAGGAGATTTTGAACAAGATTCAGATTTGAATGAAATTAATATGAAAATAGCTGATACACTTTTAAAAACTGCAACAAACATAGCTGGTAGAAAAAAGCAGCAATTGACTAATAAAATTTCTACTGAGACTAGAGAATTTATGAAGAAAAGGAGGAACATGAAGATATACAAAAATGATGTATTAAAAAGAATTGAATATCTCGAATTTTGTAAAATGGTACGGAAAAGAGTTGAAAATGATATAAGAAAGTATAACTGTGAAATAGCAAGGAAAGCTGTAGAAGAAAATAAAAGTCTCAAAAATGTTAAACGACATTTTGGTATTGGTAGGAAATTTATATCTGCAATAAGAAAAAAAGATGGAATTATTACTAAAAAGAGAGATGACATCATGAAATTGGTAGAAGATTTTTATCAAGAATTATATAGTAATAAAGAACAAGTACCTCCTATATCTATTACATCTTCCGAATTGCCCAGAATTTTAAATGAAGAAGTGAGACATGCAATTAAGTGTATGAAGAAAGGAAAGGCTCCAGGAAATGATGGAATTATAATTGATATATTAAAAGAAGCAGGTGAAGAAATAGAAACAATTTTAGCAAAGTTATATACCAAATGTCTAAATGATAAAGATGTACCGGAAGATTGGAAGAATGCAGTAATAATATTAATATTTAAAAAAGGTGATAAAGAAGATATTAGAAATTACAGACCTATCAGCCTTTTTTCAGTTTTATATAAAATTTTTACCAAGATAATTACAACTCGTCTACAGAGAACTTTGGATTTCCACCAACCAAGAGAACAAGCTGGATTTAAAAGTGGTTTTAGTACAATAGATCATATCCAGGTATTGAGAGAAGTCATAGAAAGGACAAACGAATATGAGTTGTCATTATGTTTTGGATTTGTAGATTATGAAAAGGCATTCGATTCTATACACATTTCTTCAGTGATTAAAGCATTGGATCATCAAGGTATAGATCCAGGATATTGTCATATTTTAAAGAATATTTATAAAAATGCAACAGCAACAATTAGATTACATAATGATACTGGAAAAATCAACATTGAGAAAGGTGTAAGACAAGGTGACTCCATATCTCCAAAACTCTTTACAGCAGTGCTACAAGAAGTATTTTGTGGATTAAAATGGGAAACTAAAGGAGTGAAAGTAAATGGAGAGTATTTAAGTCATTTAGATTTCGCAGATGATGTAGTTGTTTTTGCAAATAATGCTTCAGAGCTGCAGGAAATGTTGCAGGAGTTAGCAGATGAAAGTAGAAAAGTAGGACTAAAGATAAATGTTAAAAAGACTAAAATAATGTTTAATCGATTTGCTCAAAATATGAAAATAAAGATTGATTATGAAGAATTAGAAGAAGTTAACAGTTACAAATACCTTGGTCAGATTATTAATACAGATGGAAACATAATGGAGGAAATTAATCATAGAATTAAACTTGGCTGGAGTGCTTTTGGTAGAAATAACTTGATACTAAAAGGAAATATGCCTATGTGTTTGAAAAGGATGGTATTTAACAAATGTGTTTTACCAGTTCTTACTTATGGATCTGAGACTTGGACACTTAATAGAAGAGCAATACAGAGACTTCAGACCACTCACAATGTATGTTGGGAGTAACAAGAAGAGATCGGAAATGCAATGTATGGGCAAGACAACAAACAGGTGTTACTGACCTTATTGAAAAAATTAAAAGATTGAAATGGAGTTGGGCTGGACATATTGCTAGAAGAGATGATAATAGATGGACAATTGAAATTTTAAACTGGATTCCAAGAGATTGTAAAAAACCCAGAAAGAGGCCACATGTGAGATGGATGGATGAAATAAGAAAATGTGCAGGGGTGTTGTGGAGAAGAGAAGCTAAAGATCGGAGAAGATGGATTAAACTTGAAGAGACTTTCATCCTGCAGTGGATTGATAATGGTTGATGATGATGATATAATAAAACCCATTTAAAAAAGGCAAAGATGTACATAGCAAATTTATATTGTTTCTATTATTTGTAAGAAAAGTGATTGACAGTTTTAAACTTATCTGACTTTTCTTTTAAGTCCATTCAATAAAAAGTTCATGCTTCTTTTAAATTAAATCCATTATCTAAAATACTCTAAGCTTAGGAGCTTTGAAGCATATAAAAAAATCCAACACTTCTGATTCCATTAAAAGTTGAAAATTAAAAACATGATTGAAATAATATTAAAGTAACAATTTATTAAAATAATTAATGTATTACTTAATAAGTAAAATATTAACGGTTTTATTTTGTAATGGAATTCAAGGACTGAGTAAAGTTAAACATTTTTTAAAATAGCTGAAAATTCTCAAGTAAGCTTAGAATTTATTCAGATAGTCAATCAAAATTGGATGAAAAAATAGATAACTTGCTATTCTAAGTTAAAAGCTAAATCAATACGTCCTCTGGCTGAAATACCACTTTTTGTCATCTAGCATAATAGTAATCGAGAATATTTTAAAAAGAAATTTGTTTGTAAAACAATGCTTTTTTTAAAAAAAAGACTAAGTATGCCAGCAATGGATTATTATTCAAAGACTTAAAAAAACATTTAATTATATATGTATGAAATATAATAGATATTTTTTTCATACAAAACTCTAAATAAATTAGTTAATGAATGGTTGCATTATAGCTGAAATTTTATCTTGACTGTTGCACAGAAAAACTCAGATTACATTTGAATGTATACATTTATAAATCCACAAAAGAAATTAATATATGTTGTAATGGAATGGGTTTTGAACCAAATATCATTTATAATTCAGATGAGTTGGTCATTATCTTTCTGAATCAGCTACTTATTGTGGCATACTCACTAAAAGAGACATATCTGAATAGAAAGATTATGGTTTAATTCACACATTATTAGAATGAGGTTAGATGTAGATGATTTTCTCAAAACTAATATTAGACTAACACTGACAATAAGATACAATGGTCTTAATGATAAGGTCAAACTAAATTCGTAACCAATAAATACTCAAATTATTCATAATTTCAAACAAATTTTAAAAAAGTCATCTAGTGACAATGAATGATAAAAATGAAACCATTAATGGATGAAATTGTAACAAATACAATAAAGAAAAAAAGAGAAAAAAGCCCCTTTGTGTAACTTACATTAAAAAATAATGAAAAATATTTTATGATAAAATTCTCCCCAAATAAGATTTAAGATCTCCACATTTCATTAAGAAGTATTATTTCTCTTCTTTACACAATAAGTAAAATCAAATACATAAATAAGATCAAATACATCTGACAGGATATATAAATATATCTTAGCAATCAAGTACTCTTAATTTCTATGTGCAAACTATTAAAAATGGCCACACAGAGATAATGATCTTTATATTATTTTTTTTCCCCGTATGCCAGCAAATAAAAATAGATAAACGAAAATAATGTTAAACCTACTCCAATTAAAAATGTATCTTGATTTACACAATCTGAAAACAAAACAAGCGAAGGATATTAATAAAACATTATTTGGATCTAAAATTAATGTCTATCAAAATTAATGACTATCTTGATATTTGAATAATGAGAAATGCACAAAGTATGTTTATGATAAATGTAAACATATGGACTTATTTTTCTCCAAATGCAAGCTTCTTTTAATAGGCAATTAATTAAACAGTTAAAACAAAACAAAAATACAAATAAATCTAGATCAACAATTTCTAGAAATATAATTTACATACTGTCATTCATACTTTAGGAAAAATTACTTTATTAATTTCTTAGTGAAAATAAGAATTCATGGTTTTATGCATTGTTAAATATTAATAGTTTACGGAGAATATTCAGATTTCAAGTATACACATACATATAATCTAGTACTATTTCTCACATATACAATATCTCCTTTTGAGGAAAAAATATAAAACGATAATGTCAATAATATTTTTCCCCTACTTATTATTATTTTTCTAGTAATGCAAATATAATTACAAGTATAAATGAAATTACAAAATTATTTTTAAAAAAAAAATAATATACAGGGATATTAAACTTTCCTTACTATTAAAATTTAATGATATTTTTTTTGAGAATCTTCTCTAATTACCTGATGCCTTATTAAACATTTAAATATAGACAGTTGCCATTAAAATATTTAGACCAATAAGCTCCATTATTCCTAAAATTAAGACTGGTATATTATTTGAATTTTACATTAGCAAACTTCATTATATTTTCATTATTCTATTATTCTAATAATTCTAATATAAACTTTCTTGACTTATATTATTGCTTTTTTGTTGTACACTGATATACAATTATTTGGATTATTTTATTTTGAGTATGAGATAGCAGTACATGTCACTTTTGAAATAAATTGAGCAATGGGTTAAGTTTATTCTGCAGGCATTCTTCTTTTCTTTTAAAAGATTATAATAAAGTTTCTTATCCAATAATACAATTTAATAAATTTGCATTTTGGAAAAAGATTTATTCTAATACATAGAATAACATTATTGGGTTTTCTTTAATCGTGAAGAGTTAAATTTCTTAGGGCTTACTTTTATTTAGAACTACATATTGAGTTACACTAGAGACATTGGTAAAATAATATTATTTAATTGATATAAGAAGACAAACTTCAAAGTATTATTTCATAACCTTAAACTTTCTCTTTAATTAACAATAATCCCTAGACACCCCCTATAAAAAGCGAAAATGATTTTTATTCATTTCCTTCTACAGCAAACACATCAGATGTTTCAGGTAATTAGACAGGCAAGAATTAAAAGTTGCCTTTTTTTTTTGTAAAATGTTAATAAAAAATATTTTTTTTTGTAATAAGCAATCTATTGAAGATCAGGAAATGATATCAATAAATATTTAAATGTTTATATTCTTTAGAACATAATTATAAAATTATTAACTCAACATTGTGACAACATGCATATATAAATTCTTATCTCCTTTGGATGCATATATACAAGTGTTAATAGGGCTGGTTATTGAGTGATAGTGGATGCAGTGGGTGGGCATAAAATCCTTTCCCCATACGTTGTATTCAAACACCTCTCTAGACGCATTTTTAAATATAATTTTACTTTAATTGTGAATATGTGTATAATGTATTTCTAAAAGATTTAATAAGTTTAAATTATTCTGAGCTTTAATGTAAATAGATATTAAACTACATTAAAGACAGCCAAGATCAACCGTGGAGATGATCAGAAGGGTGTTTCCAGAACTTATTATTCTAAAAAACCCTGATAAGAGATTATAATGGGAAAAATGAGCTAGCATAATAGAAAATTTAATAGTGAAGAGATAGTAGTGCAATGGATCTATGAATGTGAGGAGGATGGAGATGGATATGGAAAATATTTGCAATCAACAAAATTTTAATTGTAGCTTTAATGATGGTGTGCTGAGAATAAGCATGAATTTCCAAGAGTGTTAATATTATTATTTTCATGCAATCTCAGTGTTCTTTTGATCGACTGGTTATTTAATAACCCATTCATTAGATATCATTATTAAATATTATTACCAAAAGTTATTGAAATGAGGCTTAACCTCAATATTTTCATTGGAGTTGCAATTTGGCACCCTGGCAAAGAAGATTATAGATGTTCTGACCCATCATCAACATTCCAATAGGCCTTAGAAATCATATTGTCTGGGAGTGATGAAGCATCCATCGATCCATCCTTAAAATGTTACAATTGGCAAACAAATTGGCTGCAAATGTTAAGTGCCAGATAGATTCAATATAAGTTATAATTAATGCATAGTGTGGTCGCCTGAGTTGAAATAAATATTGAGGATGTGCGACTACTGGAAAAAGTTATATTTTGCATAACCAGTTTTCGTTTTGTTAGAATTGGCTACAATGTGGAAGCCTCCATTATCATTAGTTATATTTGATAAACAACGTGGACGCCCTATTAAATATCGCCATAATTTCATTTGTTAGAATTAACACCAACATGGTCACCTCGAAGTGTGACTGCAGTCTCTTTTCATTTATTTAGTTATAATATATATATGTGTGTGTTGTATGTGTGAAATTACTAGAAGTAAAATAAAATCTAGAAACTAATTGTTAACAATATATTAATGATTGATTTTATATCTATATATGAAATTATTAAAGGGGAGAAACTAAATATATGAGATGTTTGTTGAAAATAGAGTAAGTATTATGCCATTGATTCTATATTTACATGTAAAAATTACTGAATGACAATAAATTGAAATATATAAACTACTAATTAAATTTATATTGATTATTATGGGCTAGATTTAAGATCTAACATCTGGAATTGTTATCATAAAGCTACAAGCAAACTACATATGTTTTGTTTTATTAATAAAAGGTGATATTGCTTTATTAATCCAGTATGCTTGTTTTTCATAAGGTTAAATACTACAACTTCAACGCAACCACACGTTAGTTCAAAACACACTGAGGAATGTGATGGGATGTTGCAGTAATGATTTGAAAATGATGATGATCATTATCTTACATAATTCTAAGTAAATATTCTCTTTTAAGGATGATTTGCACTGGCAGTTTCTTTCAATAGACACCAAAAATAAAATACTTTAGAGTGATTGTGATAATAAAACCATCACCATCATCCCAGCAGTTAAATTTAATGATATAGATTTAAACCATGATTTATAAGATTAGCAGATATATGTAAGGAATATCTCACATTTATAAATTTATATTTATGCTTATTGAACATAATATTATATATATTGTGTATATCATGATTTTGGGTTCAAACCTGAATTACTAAAATATTTACGGTAAGAATAACTAAGAGGAATAAATTACCAGTACAATAGGTGAATTTTCTTGTAATTAAGTCTGCTTTTGCTAAACAAATTTAATTAAGTATATTTTTTTATTAGGTATGTTTTTGAAGAGCAATGCAATTATTTTAAGTTCAAGATCAAATTTTTAATTATGTAATTATCTGTGTTCAATGTCAAATAATTTTGATTCCTATTTTTGAAAGAGTATAATTAAGTTAATTGTATTTAATACTAATTGGTATATGGATTTAGTATTATCAAACCCATACAAGGTGAGAAAATAAGATAAATATTATGAAGTTATATAAAGATTAAGGAAGATTTTTTTTATCCTGCTATCAACTCTAACAACAAAATAAATTATGTTTTATAGCAAAAAACGCTTGGAAAAGAATTATTGTGAAATATCAGCAAAACTTCAATGCCAGATAAGATAATGGCTACAAAGGAGGGCAAAAGCCATGAAAGAGTAATTAAAATTCCAAAAGATCTCACTTTCTCAGAATTGCCTTCTTCATCCAAAGTGAACCCTGAATATTACTTTCTATGCTTATCTATTGTGAAACATCCCCAACTAACTATGAGAATTGGCTGACTTATTAAAGGAAAATTTAACCAACTATGATATTTATCAAATTTGATATCTTACATAGAAAAAATAAAATTGTCAGCAATATGTTAAATACTGCTAAATTTAGAGAAGATTCATCAGAAAAAAATCTATAATTAAACAATTTAGTAATAGATTTCAGACATAAAAATGCAATTTAACTCACCATTAGGGGAATCAAAAGATAATT